>QVOA01002752.1:0-22801 GCA_014825685.1 Pseudomyrmex cubaensis
TTTTCTATTATTACATAATATTATGTAATAATAGAAAATTTATTTTTCAATGATATTTACATAATATTATGTAATAATAGAAAATTTATTTTTCAATGAGAATATAATCTGATGCTTGACAGGAATTTCTATTGATATATTTTTGAAAAATAAACTTTCTCTTGGCAAACAAATTGTTCGGTGTTTTTTTTTTTTTTCGAGCTGGATTAAAAACTGAGAAAGAGAAAGTTTCGACTTTAAGAAGAAATGGTAACTTTAAGAAGAAATAGTTTTGAATAATTCATAAACGTGTGACGTGTTCGTCTTAATTAAACAAAGCAGAAAGTTATAAGCGTTTTGATGCAATAAAATATTTTTGGGATTTCTCTTTCACAGGCGGCATAGACGGCAAATTCCGTCACTTCGAGCAGGACACCGAGTACAAATTACAGTTGAACCTGAACCACGGACTGAAGTTCCCTCTGACCAACGGAAGCCTCTACGGACGGTTGCACAGCCATCAGAGCAGAGGTGAGCGGGCGCGAGCGGATGAGATTCAACGACGCGAGAATGTTTCGATCGGCCGATAGTTCTATCTCCCAGTCCAGTTCCATATTGTTAATTGCAATGTTTCATGCGGCTTCGTTAAATACGTTCGCCTTCATACGTTAGAAAGTTTCGAGGCGAAATCGCATTTGTACACCACATCGACTTCGTTCGCACTACTCGACATTGCATGCATTATTGTAACGTGACAAGTCAAATGTTTCGATGTTTTCCGAAAGCGACGCTTTCACAAATCGCGATAGCTTCTTCTCAATTGCCGCTATTGATTTGTCAGACCGTGTCGACGTTAATTAGAAGATCGTAATCGACGAACGCGCGTTCGAAGAAACGATAGGTTTGTTTGTATTTGCGTTACGATCGTAGAATCTTTCGTAATAATGTAATTCCTATCATTGTTCTCGCAGCAAAGAACGGCACGATCACCATGGGAATTCAGCAACACTATCCCGGCAGCAGAACCCAACCGATGAACGCAACCGACGACGGCAACTACGCGTCCCTGCCGGCGGAATTGTCGTCCTTTACGAGTTCGACATTTGAGCCGCGTCAGCAGGACAGGATTCCCGAGCCGCCGAAGAAGAACTCGGTTGAGCAACAGCAGCAGCAACAGCTTCAGCAGCACAGCAGACGACCACGACCGAATGAGAACCCGCACGAGAACCTGCTCGTCGGCAATCGCAGAAAGATCGGCAGCACCGACGTCTTCGGCCAGAACATGGAGAATCTGGTGCAGCTGGAGGACCCCGCGAATCCCAGAAAATTCCAGGCCAAGAGTCTGGACGAGATTCGCGAGGAACCGCCCAGACGGCACGCCAGAAGCGTGCTCGGTCTTGAGAATCTGATCGTCGGCTTGGAGAACAGCCTGCAGGAGCATTATTCTAGAAACGTCCTACGAAGAAATCAGAGCTTCGACCACGCCAGGTAGGTATACGCCGCCGCTTACTCGGCCGATTCGCCGATTGCTCTCTCGTACCTTTTCAGCGTTGTACCTTCACTTTTACCATCGTGCCATTAAAACGCCGTCACGACGATGCACGCCGCGACTCGTGTGCAACTGGAAAGTGAGAGACGCGCGCGTTTCTTATAAATTATTCACAAAACGCGAGTTTCGTGCATCATACACGCGAGATGACCTACATCTGTCAGACGATCTTTTTTTTTTTCATCAGTTTCAATAAATCAGACAAGTTAATTTATTATCAAACACATCGGCATTAAAAATGTATCAATATTATAACGCAAATTGATAAATATTATATATTTTTTATTTAATTACTTTTTATCAAATTTATTATATATAATATATTATTATTATATATAATATTTTTATATATAATTTATATATAAAACTATTATATATTAATTTATATATAAATATATAATATATAATACTTTTTTCCAGATATCATCGACCGATATTCGATACAAGAACCTACAACTTGAAAAAAGACAATCACGTGAGAGAGACTCTGCAGCAGAGCTTTCATCAGAATCTTCATCAGAGGCAAGATAGCCAAGGTGACGGATACGACAGCTCCGATGACGAGAGTTGCGATCTGGACAACGGCGACTTCGACACCATGAGTTCATGCAGGAGCAGAAGTAGAAGCTGTTGCTCCGTCACCACAGTCGCTAATGACGATTTTGAATATTTTCAACGTAAAGGGACGAAGGTAACCTTTTTTTTATAAAATTTTACTCGCTGTAAATTTTCAACTCATTTTTTTTTATCATTTTGGAATTTGTCAAATTTTAAAGAAGACTGAAAAATAAAAATGGTGTAAAATTAATTAAGTTTTACAGCACTTCGTATTATATTTTTGTTGTATTTGCGATTCAATGCAATTTGTTTGATTTTTATCTTCGCTTACTTTCGTAGAATGACGGATAATAAAATAAATCTCCATTGATAACGGTCAAGAAATATATAACTGGTAACATCGATTCGATTCTATAGCGTTAAATGCGAGAAGATACGAGGCGAGTCAGAGGCACTTTCACGATGCGAGAAAATGCATCGTCGATGTAGGAAAAAAAAAAAACAAATGTTCATCGCTGACGGAGCGTTTCATCGGCCTTTTCGCAGCGATAAAGGAGCCGCGCATTTCGCTTACGTAATTCCGCATCGTGAGAACGTCCTGTTTTACAGGTGGAGTTGCTGCCCTCGAAGCGGGCCGGCGAGGTAAAGGTCAACATGCGATCTTTCACGCCGCGTATCATAGAGAACGGTACGGAGGATCGAGGAGAGGACAAGAAATACGGCAGCAGCACGAAGCTGCCGTCTGACACGAAACCCAGTATACATTCCTATCATCTCAAGACCAAAAGAATCGGACCCGGTTACTCGATGAACGACCTGGACAAACTGATCGTCGATAGGAAGCTGCCCAACTTCTCGATGGAGAGCCTCAAGAGCATTCTGAAAAATTCCGACATGAGCTATCTGGATAACGGTGACATATGCAAACACGACATCGGCGGCTCGGCGCCGGATTTCAAGAAGATCTTCGTCACCGAGTTCATATGAAACATCACGAAATAGCACGTTGATAAAAAAAAAATAATGCAAAAGACTGTATCCGTATTCGTTCTCTTGTGATATAGCAATCTGACAACGTAGAAAATTTTGCTTCGCATGGCCAAAAAAAAAAAAAACATTTTCTAACTAGGTGTAGAAAAGTCGAAAGTTTCCTCCCTCGGCGAGATTTTACAAACATTTCTGAGTTCATTTTTCACGACGAGATCCTAGAAAAAAAAAAAGAGTAAACTAGAAAATTAGATTTATAACAATCACGTAATCTATTAATTTCATTAGAGAATGTCATTAAAATACGAATGTTAAACGTCTTTAACGCATTTTGCGTGAGTTTTCCACGCACAAATTTTTTCATATTTGCAATGTCAATTTCAAATTTTATATATAACTGTTTTTCTTTTTTATAAGTGTCGCATTTTTGAATTTGTTATTAAGTATACATGCTGTTGTTACCGAATTTACAGATGTAAATGAAGAATTTTATCGCAGACGCTCGGAGCAGCGTCGGAGCGTCGTGTCTATATATATATATATAGTTTTGTGAAACTATTGTAAAATACTTTTGCAACACGTATAGCAAATTTGTTTCGGATGGGAAGTCAATTATATATATATATATATATGAATGTATCTTGTACATATTTTGTATATTTGTACCGCAATAATAATTTAATATAGCGATTATGTACAATTACGAGTGGCTACTCCATGATGACGTGTTCATGGCGGAGATGATTGTCATGGAAATACGAGCGTATATTGTATAATTACTTGCAAATATATCTCACTTCTGGGTTTATGCGTAAAGATAATTTAGCGGTTGCTTCTTCATTTTCCTTCTTTAAAATAGGAAATTAATAAAATTAAAACTTTCCCGTTAATTACGAGGAAATCCTAATGACCGGACATGTACTACAGCATTAATTAAGAAAATAATTATAACCAAATTAGAAGAAGGAAATCGAAGAGCCCAACGTGGTCCAAGATGATAATAAATAATAATGTACAAATGTTTAAAGTGTAGTTTAATCTGGACGTTTTGATCACAGTATATTAAACTGCATTTTAAATTATTGTTCAGTTTATTACCACCTTGGACCGTTAAGCTCTTTAGTTTCCTTCTTCTAATTTGCTTTTGCCGAGCCGTTTATCGAAATTATAATCAAGTATAATAATTGCAATCAAAGTATTTGTATGTAAAATTAAGAATATTTAAAAACTAATTTTTAAAATACTCAAAACATTAAAAAAATTAATTGTATATTGCTTCTAAAATATGACAGTATAAGGGAACGGCCAATACGAGATAAAACTAGATGTTCGGGTTAAAAACTTCTTTGTTCAAAAGTTAAATTACAAACGTTTCGATCCTGGTTCAGTCTGTCAGTCGTTGCCTGGGTGTTGGCTTTGTCAGCTTTGCTTGATATCGAGTTTGTGACCAGCCTGATACCTTAACCTCAGGTACCTGGACATGAGCAACTGACAATGACTGAGTTCTTTCTACCCTTTTTTTAATTCATACACTGAAGAAGATTGTGAAACCAGGATCGAAACGTTTGTAATTTAACTTTTGAACAAAGAAGTTTTTAACCCGAACATCTGGTTTTATCTTGCCGTTCCCTTATATTGAAAAAATTGTTATGTTTCACATTTACATACATCTGTGATGATTTATTCTCCAATAAATGTCCGGTCATTGGGACATTTATCTTATTTCCTAAAAATCTTATTTCCTGTGTGACATCACACGCGCGCAAGCATCAACAAGACGCGGTGCGCGTTAAGAGTAGAATAAATATAATTCACTTTATTAAACTGATTTTTTTTACAACTCGTTTCTTCTATCTGTGGAACTTAAAACATTGCTTGTCCCTTTCGTCAATTACGATCGCTTTGATCAACAAACTCCGAATTACCGATCGCTTTTCTCGATCCGCTCAAGAGTAATTGTTTGGTTTCAACCTCTCTCGTACTACATTATAATTTTTTTATTTCGTTATCACATGTAGCGCGCGAGTGTCAAGCTGGCAAGATTGAGCATAGCCAATGTCGCCATGAGCTCATGCGGTTTAGATTACAGGCACGCCTTCCGTCATCTATCGCGTGATAGAGATGCCGTAATAATCATCCAGCAGCCGCCTCGGCTGACGTTGTCGAATAATTCGCCTAATTAAACAATCTATCTCGCTCTCGGTCGCGATTTATTTATGCACACATTGACTAGTAATACATGGTTTGGCATCGTTAATTGTACGTCTAACTATTGCATTAACCAGTGGCGTGGAAACCGCGGTCTCGCGATCTCGTATTACATTAACCCACATTTCGCGAAATTACGTGTCATTATAATAGTACAATGCTCGTCGCGTCGATGCAAAGCTTCTTCTTTTTTTTTTTTTTTTTTTTTTGTTCTGACAAAGTAAAATTTTGTTCGTCGATTCAGGGAATTGATTATTCCGATTATTGGTTGTTCACAATTTCGTCGCGAGGTTATTCAATTTGTTCTTATTTGTTTTCACTATAGTGTCTGCATCGCGTTTTCGCTCTTGTTACGTAATTTAATTCCGTTTCCGCTTGAGGAAAAAAAATATATACATCGCGTACATTAAAATAAACCGCTTGACATGTTAATACAATTTTGACTTAACCGTTAATGAAAACGTACGTATCCGCTTAACAAAGCTTCGCTTCAAGACGCGTTTATTTGACAAGTCCTTCTTCAAGGATTCTCTTATCTGTAGCGCGCACACGCGCGATACTCGCCTCACACGCATGCAAACTCACGAGAGAATCTCCGGAAGGAGCGAACTTTCCTCACGAATCTAAAAATAGTGCGCTCGACGTCGAACTATAATACACAGCCACGTTACTCGCGTCAAACTACGCTTCCAGATCCTATTTTCGAGACGTAGTTGCTTAGCGACCTCATTAAGTCAAAACATCTCTACTGATGCGAAAGATAATTATCTATTGCAGATAAAAAAAAAAAAACGCCGCAAGTTTTTCCTACATACTTTCCGCGTCATCAACAGATAGAAATTAATTTTTGCGCAAGAACGATTGTCTCTTATACAAAACAGTAACAATTATCTTCTAAGTTATTAATCAATAAGAATTAACTTTCGACTTTCTATTACAAAAGAAATAATAATTATCGTCTAATTTATGGCAACTATCGTTCTTTTACAGACTCACAATAATGGAACAATAATCTCTTGTTTCTATATCGATGTGTTCCATTTTACAAAAGTCAATGTTGTTTCATTCGTCCGCTTGCGAAGAAACTTCGGCTTGAAGATGCTATTTGAGGAGTAGTTTTGTCGCAAATTCTACGCCAAATTGACGCGAATTCAATACTGGCACTTTGGTAAAAAAAAATGGTGAGAAGATTCCCGACTTGATAGTTTGATCAATGACTGGCGTAGACGAGATCGCTGCCGCGAAAGATCGCCTCGATCATGGACTTCCGGTTGAACTCGCCGCCTCGGGACTCTATCGCGGCCACCAGTCGCTGATATCGCTTCCACGCGGTCACCGACGCCGCTTCCTTTTCCGGTCGGTCCTTGATCCTCTCGCACACGTCGCCACCGCTCTCGACCGCAGCTTCGGAAGTCTGGCACGTCGTCTCCGTATCCGGTATCATCTGCGAAGTCGCGATTGAGTGAATCGATACTGTCGTTGGGATTCTCCGTGATCGACGACGCGGGAAATTGCCGCGCGCATTATTTTATTGTAATAGAAATCTTCAAAGGTCGCTAAATTGATATCTTTTATTTTTTTTTATTAATTTGTTATTATTAGACGAATGATTGTGACAACATTTATTTCAAAAGAGAGATACTTTATCTTAAAACTGCGTAACGTAAATGCCGTAACCCAGGATGTTAAATAAGTAATATTGGAATTAAGAAATTTGAAGGCTCGTACAGTTTCAAAACTATTAATGAAATTTTACAGGGTGATAAGAGCCGATCGCTGGATGTTTTGCGAATAAATAATCAATTTGACGAATAGAAACAAATTGTCTTGTAAAAAGTTCGAGAAAGATCTTTACTAAAAGTTAATAAGATTTTTTGTTTTACGTTTCTTAGGTAACGATTGATTTGATTGTGCGGCGTCAGATTGGTTTGCAATCAAGCGGAAGGAAATCCCAGAGAGGGTTTTATGCGACGCATACATAACCGATGTTTGCAGGACGTGTCGTAGAACGTGTGTAACGTTACCCCAAACCCCGTGTATGAAATCAATACTCGAACGGCATTACACTGTTACTAAGGTTGCCCATCCCCATTGTGCCAGATTTCGCGTCACCCCTCGCGCTAACTTTAACTCGGAGTTCAACGACCAATGCGAGAGAGTTTCGTGACAATCGCTGTAATATCGCGATATCGCAATCGTTATTTCTTTATTTGTGCACGTTACTCTTTTAATTTTTGTTTAACAGCTCAAGTAGCAAATTACGAGTAGCCATTTACACACAACGCTATATTGTGTGAATAATTATCTGACAAATGACATTCGAAATATTGTTACAAAATTGATGAACTCAATGTGATAAACAAACTAACTAACAAATTAGACTCTTTAACATTTCGATTAATGTACAATCGCAATATCCAGATCGAACAAGTCGAACAATTTTATCCGTTTTCTCAAATATTATTTAAATATTACCGTTAGTTAATTAACAAAACAAAAAGGTATGTCGAATATTCGCTTCGCGTGCTTCGACTTCGTGCGTTCGGGTCTTTAATCATTTTTCACCGCTCACCTTCGCGCTCTCCTCAATTTCCGGCCGATCTTCGGGCGCGACCTTTCGAGCCAGGAGTCAAGGTCGACGCTGGGTGCCCCGTCTCGAATCTCCGTTCTTTCGGAAAATCTGGGCTCCGTGGCCGGATTTGTCAGACGGTGTGGCCGGGTTAGGCGCGCAGTCCAACAGTAACTGAGGAAGCCCGACTAACGCGACGACCATCAGCTGGATCCCCGCGATGACTTTTCCCCCCTCTGACGGTGCCCAGAACCCACATGTGGCTACCATATGGAAGGGGGACGGCGAAGGGGGTGCTGCTGCCGCCGCGAGAGACAACTCGCTAAGTGCCGCACACATAATCCAACTCTTTTATTTTTTTTCTTTTGTTTTTTTGTTTTTTTGCTCTCGCCCTGACTCACATCACGTGCAGACGACACTCGGCGAGGTACTTCTCCTGCTTTCCGGTCTGCGAATTTTGTTCGAGCGCCGCGAAGAATTTTGCGAGAGAGACGTGTAGTTTCCGATTAAATACGACGCCGTGAGTGGCTTTATGCTCGTTTACGGTATTATTACAGCCGCATCGTGACGCAGTCATGTAAAAAGGTATTATGCTGGGTTGTGTAACTGCACATTTCATCATATTGAACGTCACGCGAACGGTTTCTCTTAATTGCAGGCAGGCGAGTTAATCATTACTTTTATATATATCATTGTTTAAATGATAACATATGTTTGACAGTTAATGTATAATGTAAAACTTGTGAGTAAATTTATATAGAATATAGATAGCGCGAAAATTATTTATTATTAGTAACAAATTTCCACGGTAGTAAAAGCCGTTCGCTGGATGTTTTACGGATAAATATATTTTTAAGCCTTATTTCGTAAACAGGGATCAATATGACCCCAGCGTTTTTTAAAGGACCGCGTATTTCCGAAGCGAATGAATATCGAACCTCTGGACTTATCTGTAAAAATGTTGTCGGGTAAACAACACTTTCAAAAGACACGGAGAGACACGGAGAGACACAGAGAGACCTCTCCCTGTCTCTCCGTGTCTCTCCGTGTCTCTCCCTGTCTATATGAGAATACTCATTTTCCCTTCCCAATTAATTTAGAAATTATATTGCAAAAAAAAACACCTCGGAGTCGAATCTGGAATCCTCAACGTGCCAAGACCTTGCCTATTTGGCTTATTAATTATTAATCAAGTTTGAGAAACAATCCTCGGTTCAATTGATAAAAACTGTTAAACGAGCTTGTGTGATCGGGCGTGATTGAACGGTAGCAGGATGACATGCAAATTGATAAATCCTTAGATATTGTGTACAAACGTTTCGACTGTTTATTTCAGTTCTCTTCAGTGTTCTGAAATTCAACCATCACTGTCTCTAACTCAACGATGTCTGTTAGCGTGTTGTCATTTTTGAATATTCGTCAAGACTGCAGTCTTGACACAATCACACAAGCTCGTTTAACAGTTTTTATTAATTATTATTATTATTATCAGTTTTATTATAAAATGTATATTTTTATGTATAGGATAAGATTAGTATAGGGTAACATCTTCAATCATCATAATACATATATGTATTTTATACAAATATATACATATATATTTTATATTTTATATGTTTTATTTTATTTATTTTGTATTTTTTTCTAATATATATTTTATTTTTAATATATATTATAAATATATTTTATAAAGAAAATAGAAAATATTCTTTTAACTTTATGTAATACAAAGGCTATAGCAGAGACAGTGTACAAAGTAAGATAGATGTTTAACAAAAAGTGTACAAAACTATGATGCAAAATTAGAATAAGAAACAAAGTATACATAAAAGCACCATTTTACGTGATATAAATAAAATTCACACAGTCACAGGTGACACTCTCACTTCGTCAAGCGGAATTAACGTCTTTTGTCGCTCAGCGGAGGATATGATACGAGAGAAAAAAAAACAGACATCGCGTTAATCTTCTTTTCTTCTTGGAAAATATATCGGGGTAAAAAAAAAAAGATGAAGAGAAGACGAAGTTGCGACACTAATGACGCGATGAATGATCGAAATAAACCGAGTTCTCTGCTTTTTAAGTGACGCGTCTTTTAATACAAAGCGTCTGTATTCCGCGTGTCGAAGACGTCGGGGCCACTGTGCGAGCGAGCCGGGCCGACACCATAGGGGCTTACCGTCCATTGTGGCAGCGCCGAGAGAATCAAGTAAATTGGCTGAATTGGCCCGTCCGTGAACTGCCAGACGTACATATGTACGGAGATGCAGATGCGCGATAGATCACGCGTTGCGTAACCTCGCAGACGGAGTTTGGTCTTCTTCCTCTGAAAAATACCCGTATTTTTCGATCGTAAAGCGGAAAATTATGGGGCGCGTGTCGTTTCTCAAGTTCACCGCAGATTTTTGTAGCGTGAAAGACGAAGAAAAGGAAAGTCGCAATGTGCATATGTGACGTTCTTCGATCTTTCTCTCTCTCTCTCTCTCTTTCTGAAGTTTTTGACACACTGTTTGGAAATGAATATATATTTATTCGCTTCGAGATTGAACGAGAAGCAAAATTAAATTATGTTCCGCGCATAACTCAGCCGTCCGACACGTCGCGTCATTTAATGGGGATGCGTACCGGCAAAATTTATTTATGACGACTCGAAGAGTTCGGTCTCGAGCGGGGTGCAAAAAAATTGTCTCGGAAGTTGAAGCGACGGGAAAAGATTCACCGCACAGCTGGTTGCAGCATGCCCCGTGCATCAAGAAGATGGAAGATATTATAAAAAAAAAAAAAAAGTTCCGCCTTTCCTTGCGTATAATGAACGCCCGTTGTTTTGTGTATCCATCTGCTGGCGTGAGAGAGAAAGAGAGATATCGACAAGTCCGTGCTGCAGCTCGTGAGACAGAAAGAGAGAAAATATATCGCAAATCTTAACAATGTGCACCCACAAAATGATGCTCGCGATTATATTGCGAATCGCGCGTCGAATGTGAGGTAAAAAGTGCGTAAAGAAACGGCGCACAATAGAAAAATTGTATATTGCTCGTGTCTTTTTTACTTGATCGCATCGATTTTCATCCGATTGATACCCCGAGATATGGAAAATTGATCTTTTACGAAATCCGCCAGATGCGAACGCCTAATGGCCAATCGGTGCGCATTGTCTCGCCGCGTGCGCGCGAGGGCGCGTGCACCCATAAAGGACGCACGACGCCACTTTTACAGCTGCCGGAAGTAAACATCTGCTAACGCAGAATCTACTAACCGTACGGAGGAGATCGGTTATACGCCGAGTCGCGTTTTGGACATCTTGAGGACCGTCTTGTAATTTAAACACAATCGTGAGAGGCGAATGGTCGTGCTAATGAGACAAGTTTCTACGAATAATCACGAACGGTTGATTAAAATTAGAAAAAAGCTGACAGAATAAGAGAGAGAGAAAGACCTAGAAAATCTTTACACGTGGCGGGCCCGCGGACTGACGGCGGCGGGGCCCACCTTTATTTTCGAAAAATAGCGGCAGCTGTCCGGAAGAAACGATCGGCAGCTCGGCGAGGCTCGTGCTGAACACCTTACGTCTCTAAATCGAGGGCGCGTGGATCTCGAGTCTTGATGAGGATCCACCAATAAAGTAAAAATTCTATGCATATGTATGCGTGAGACGAGTCGAGCGAAGAAAAACATAATGTACAACTACGCGCGCTTTATAGTTTTCACATTTTTTACAATTTAAGAGTGAAAAATAGAAAAATCGAAATAAGTGTGACGTATATATTGTAAAATTTTTACGCAAGATTAATGAAGTAATACAGATATTTAAAATCAGACGCGTTAAAAATGTAAATTTATTATTTTAACATTTACAGCAGGTGTGTTGTGTTGTTCTGGTCTTTCCACATTATTTTTAAGCAAGTTTAGATAAACAGACGCGATAACGTTTCGCTACGGTGATTAATTAAAATATAAAGCAGATGCGATCAATGTTATTTCGATATGTGTAAACACGGCGCTGATAAATTACGTTGTGATTGTTTTTTTTTCTTAGATTTATTCTTTGTGATTTGTGCGTGCCGGTCGCCGACACACATTCGGAAAAGATTATCGAAAAAGGATACGCATCTGCTTATTTTGGAATTATCTGGCGTCATCAGAACGCGCAGCCTTGTGTCGCGATGTTAAAATGCCAATCAAGTTTCACGAATGAAAAAAATCACGTCGTCGTGCGTGCGTGCGTAAACTTCGCACTCGAGAAACAACATCCCTTCGTTATCCTGCCGCTATTAAAGATAACGCGCGTTTGCACGCGTAACTCACCTCTTTTAACCACAGTCGTGTAATAAATGAAACGCAGATGTCTTCGATAAAAAAAAAGTTATCTTGCTAATAATAAATAATTCTGTCTCGTTTGTACGCTTCTCCGCGAATACCTCCTCCCCTCCTCCGCTTTATCAAGATTACGTCATTGTTGAAACACAATAGCGTAACAGGAAAAAGAGACGATGAGGAAGAAAAAACAATCGATTTATTATTATCCTAAGATATTGTTATCCGATGCGTTATTGCTCTTCGCGCACTCAGACCTCGTCGCTTATTCCTCAAGGAATTTATACTTATAAGTAAATAAAATCTACAATCCGTTGTAACGTGAGGCGCGCGCGCGCGCGCGAGGTCGCACGGATATCGGACACATCGATTGCCTTCCGATCGACATGACCTGCGGAATGCAAACGTCGACCACCGCCGCCGCCGCCACCCGGGCGCAATGTCCTTTCAACCCTTTTTTCGTATTCTCACCCCCGCAGCTGACGAGCCGACGGGATACCACCTGACGGTTACCACCCGGGACAGCTGTTCTCTCGTCTTCGCGGGGCCTGCGTGCACCACCTTCCTTCCCTTTCCCCGTTTCACCCGCTCGCTCTGGCTCAACGCGACCAAAAAACCAAGACGATTTCACGTAGTGGGGAAAAAAACAGTTAAAAAACCGCAGGCTTCGTCCCGGGTGGCAGGATGTTCCAAGGTAGGGACGAAAGGGAAGTCGTGCAATCGTCGGCGACGGAGAGGTCGAACATTGTAACGACATGTATATACACGTCGTTATCTATTATTTTATTATCAATATGTATATATATATATATTGACAATGTGAATGAGAAAATTATTACTTTGTAGTTGAACGTGTCGCGAACAGGGGAGAACGGGGTCACGGCGCTCAGCGAATCGGACCGATCACCTCAATTACAAGAATTGTAAAAAATGATATATAATACTTTTTATCTAATGTTTTATTTCATATAAAATTTATCTAAAGTAATGTAGCAATGCGTATATGAGTGAACTACGAAAGAAATACATTTGATGAAAAAACCAATTTAATACGAAGATATTAATAAAGTTTCTTAAGTGAACATCATTATCCCGTTCTTCTCCCCTATCGTATTCAATGCTTAGCGCAAGACTGACGTTTGAATTGACGATTTTTAGACGAACAAAACGCCACCTCTTTATACAGCGCACTAATGAAATTTCGTTAATCTACCCCGCTTCAATACCTTTCATTCTTCGCTATCGCCTCAACAACCGTCTCTTTCCCTCAACCGTCGAGTTCGCCGCTTTTCTCTTCCCCGGTGCGAACTCTCCGGCAGAGCGATCGCTCCGATGAGGAATCGCGAGACGGACAACCGGGAGGTCGGCGAACGCGTTTCGCGAGACGCCTGTAAGAAAGAAGGTGTACATAGATTCTCCTGGTAACAGCAGTCGGCGAGCCGCCCCGGCTTATTTTCGCTGGACGCGAACGTCGAAGACAACAAAAGTACCTCGACGGAGCAGATGCATGGCATGTGCTACGAACCGACACCAGATGCCCCATTGGCGTAGAGAGATCCTCCTCTCTCTCTCTCTCTTACTCTTTTCTCGGCGAACGATTCCGATAAAGGTGCACGGCGCGCGATTCCTTTCAAGCTGGTCGCGTGCCAGATCCACGGCACCGTGTTCGTTCGTTCGCGTATATATACGTACCCCTCTTCCACGGGTCTCTTAATACTGTGGCCCGGAAACGACGGGTCTCTCTGAGCAGCAGTTTTCAACTGCACTAATTACGGTTTTAATTTTGATTGTTACGTGTTCGCGGTAGCTTTTTAAAATATGCGTTTAGATAGTATCTATATTGTTATTTGTTGATATTCGCAATAATTGCAGCAACAAACAAATCAAACGGTTGGAAGAAAAGTCAAATGTTGTATTTGTTTATTATAGCTCGTTGATCGTCTCACTGAAAGTTTTCTCACTTTATTGTGCAAATTTGTTACATTCGTTTCGTCGCGTTTACGTGAACGCGAATAACGTCCGGCATGACAACATGTTCGAGATATTTCGGGACGTTTGGATATTATACACTTCGCACACACGACTTGTGTGTTTCCCTAAATTTATTCAAATTCGTCACTTTGAAACAAAATTAAGTGTAAAATCGAATCAATTCAGAAACTGTTCACAAAATATAATTTTTCTTTTTTTTTTCAACGAAATATAAACATGCAAACATTTTGACTGTATATTTCTAAGGACTAGGAGAACGAGACGACGGGCTTTTAGTTAACTTAGCGGTCGTTTATTTGCTGGTCAATGTTATCTACAGTGATTTTTTATTGTAAAAGTAACAATAGTCGTGTATAAGTTAAAACGATATTATACATATATACAGATCACTATTCGATGCGATCGATCGTGCAAGAACGTCTCGGTTGTTTTTGTGAAGAAAAAGGACTCTCAAAACATTATCCACAATTGCTTCGCGTTCGTATCGCGATTCTTTCCGCGCGATCGATCACGGCGCGTAAAGACTTTTTTTTTCAACGAGTGACGCACGATCGAGGAAGATCGTCGATCCTGAGTCACTCGCATAAGGATCATTTATTTTATTTTACTGTTGCTCTCGTTCGCGCTCCTTTCAATTCCGAACTGATTCCAACGTTGACGCTGCGTCATTTTCGATTGTTTCGCATACGAGAATCGTTTGAGCTGAAAATAACGATTGAGAGACACGGAAATTCGTTTCACATTTTAAACTTCCTAGCAGCGTCTTGCTAGGAAATATGTATACGTTAGCGGAAAATTTTCATTCAATTTAAACCAAATCTCTCTCTTTTATTGACTTTCTACTCAAGAGAAAATATGATCATCCATAAGAATAGAATAGTTTGCTCGTAAAATCTCGCAAACTTCCGCGTCCTCAAAAAAAGAAAAAAACGAAAAAAAAGAACTGACTCACTGATCTACGACCGATTAAGTTCTTATCTACTTCATTGTGAGCTCTCGTCGTCTCTCGCCTATAATCCGACTTATGTACAATATTTTCGGGGCTAAAACCTTATTTTTTTTCTTTCTCTCTTCTATTGTCGACATTGCAATCAATTTTTTTTTCTTTTTCGTATACGATTTGACTGTAAAGAAATCGTTCTGTAACAATAATCGCCGACAATAAGACGCGGTAAATTTAGAAAATTGATTTCTTAAAAATATTTATTTTCGATTATAAATAGAAAAGAATGTATGAGAGATAATATACATAGAGAAACATAATAAATCATCGTTACATGTATTTTTAGTAAACGGATCGAGGAAAAAATACGTAGGAAAAAATAGAAAAATAATAAAAACAATCGTGTAATTTCAGTTAATCGATCCTATGATTGTAATTTAAAAACTATTATGTGATGGATTTCTCCCTCTTTCTTTCAGATGCATGATGTAGAGACAGAACCGTAAATGCCTTTACCTATAAAATTGCATCGACAATTAACGAGTCGTTTCGCGTTACTTACACTTTTTGCAATTATTTTATTTAGAATAAGATAGATGTATGTTCATCCACTTTGGTAAGAAAACGAAATTAAGACGCAAAAAAGTAACAAACGTAAATACAAACATCAATAACCGTAATTAGACCCGTAATATCAATAAAAATACAATTTTATGTGAAAAAGTATTTTACATTCCTTTTACTTGTTATATCATTTGTGAAAAGACTTTGCGATATTGTCGGCGATTACCTCATCGTATTTGCGTAACGTGTTTTCGTTTTCTGTTCTTTGTTATTGTGTTCATCGCATCTTGACACCTTCGATCTCGTTTGGTTTTACTTACGATAAAGACTAATCTAAGAATTGTTCTAACAATAGTTCTAGTTCGCCGGACGTTTCCCTACGTTTGATGATTCTATTATAATTACTATAATGTGTTCTTCTCTTCATGGCGTTCTCGAAGCCATTTTGTCTCCGATTTTTCCGGGGAATTTCACGGAGAACTTTTTTAAAAAGTGCTTCTTTAAAAAAAAAAAAGACAAAAGACAAGTTTTCTCGATCATTGACGACGCTTGTTGTTGACTATTTTCGAGATTCTCAGCGTCGTTATGAAGAAAAACAAAAAAAACAGCGTTCATATCGATCCAGCGTATGAACGTGTTTATTATTCGAGATTGTAATCGTCGAAATATGAGTTTGATTACATTGACGTTAAACCGATCGACACTTCGTACAAAATTGTCCAACAATCAATCGCAGTGTTTCGACAAAAGTAAATTCGAATATAATATCAAGCGATATCTAATTGATTGTTTCTCAGCAACGTAAACTAGTAGCAAAAGTAAGAAAGCGGATATGTCGAATCATTTAGCTAGATATCAAATAAATCACGACTCTCTCGCGAGAGAGTTTTTGTCAAGAAAATTACGATCCTTCTCTTGAAGGTAGTGAAAAAAAAAAAAAAGAAAAGCAAAGATTCTTGCGCAAACGATTTTACAACACATCGTGTCCTTCGTATTCTTCGTGTCGTGTTTTTACTTGATTTAAATTACAAGATTAAAATTTATTCCCCGATTCTCTCACTCGAGAGAGAGAGAGAGAATTCTCTGGCAAACACACACACGCGCCGCGAAGAAGTAACGTTTAATCGCTCACTACCTTAATCCCGGAGCCCCATCAATCCAGAACCACGTTCATATCCTGCGACTTGGCCTCCGTGTACCCGTTGTACTGAGCGAACGCTCGTTCCCGCTGAAGGTCCAGGTGATTCTTCATGGCGACGACCGTGGGATGGTGAAGCGGCAGGCCTTCGTCCTCGACGAGATATCGGAGGGCTTCGCTAGCGCAGGCGTCCCATCCGGCCGCCCAAGAGCCGGAATTCTGCTCCTGCTCACTGTCGAAGGATCTACCGGCTTGCGCCGCTCCCGAATCGTCTGTCCACAAACGACGATCCAAACTCAATGGGTCGAAGAATCGATTGTGCGTCTCCTGATGATTCTGGCAGTCGTTTCCGAAGCTCGTGAACTTCGTGAAGTTTGCGTTCCGCTCGTCGAGGTCGTCGAGAAAGTCAAGGTCGTCTTGTTCGAAATCACTTTGACGAATGGACGACTTTGAATGGTCCGCTTGATCCTGAAGGCAACCACGACCGAGGTAGCTCGTGTCCTGCACCATCTCCACGCTGTGCGTCGGGCTCTGATGCGCTGCCCTGTTACCGGAAGATGAGGACTGTTTCTGCGAATGTTTGAGTTCCTGAGCCAGACAGGCGGCAAGTTGATGGAGCAGCTTAGTGTTCTCCGTCTCCTCGTCGTCTTCCTCGGGCACTTCAATGTCCACCTCGACGCCCTCGTCCTCCGATGACGATAGGAGATCCTCGTTGTCGTCCTCGTCCACATCTAACAACGTCAGTAATCGCGCGGCGGCGTCTACACAGATAAATAACGCAAGATTATCTGCAAAACACAACTTGATTCAATTGTACAAATTTTATTCAATTAATATCTTCGTTTTACATTTGCCTCTAAACTATACGTTTAAAACTGACGTAATAATTCTTTTTTTTTCTGTTACAACAATGCAAAAGTATTTTTTTTAAGTTATAATTTTAGAATTATGTAACTTTGAGAACTATATTAAAAAATCAAAAATTAAGTTTCTATATTTGTTACAAAAAAATTTGAAAAAAGTACATAGGGGAGACTGGGGCTGATGACACGGGTAAAAAGTTACAGCCTTGATTAGTGACGAAAAATAATACAACAATAGCGTTACAGACGTATGTAGCGTGACAGTTGATATTGTCGCGAGCATGTGTCTTTTTTTATCTTTATTGTAGCATTTATTTTTCATCAAGGCTGTAACTTTTTACCCGTGTCACAACCAGCCCCAGTCTCTTCTACATTAGAAACGTCCAGAAAAATGATTAAAAAAAAGGAGACAGTCTGGGAACGGTGGGATAATTCCAAAACTCGTAAACTCGTTAAGTCGCCGGATGCTGGTATTGAGATTCTGTCGAAAAAAAAAAGACGACGTCGTCCCGCAGATGCATCCCGCACGATAAAAGAGTCGCGCGTTGAATCAACGACAATGACTGAGAGAAGTATATTTAAGTACATTATTGTAACAACCGGACCACGCGATTCGACGAAGAGTAGCCCGCCGCGATGAGGTCGTCGGCGGCGGCGGCCCGGTTTTGCGGTCCTGTGGGAATTCTGCCCCATAAACGTCCCACGGGAACTACCTGTCGCCCCGAAATCTACACCCCGTCATATCCGCCCTGCGAATCGCCGAATTTCGCACGAGTCTCTTCTCTTTCTCATCTCTCTCTCGTGTATGTATGTAATGCTGTGCGTGTGTTCATATGTATAGTGCGACGCGGCGTATCGGTGTATATCGTAAGTGTGCGTTACTCGCCGTTCACACACCATTACGGAGAGCGGAAAGGTCGTCCGGCGAGGGTAACTTCGAGATACCTGTTCCTGGGAACGGGAGCGATCTCGATCGGAAGGTGGCGATCGATTAAAGCGTACATTCGAGAGTTCGGGGTTCTCGAGAATAAAAAAAAAACATTTCAATCTGATCAGACGCAATTATCGTTGTAATTGTAGGAAAAACAAAACATCCAATTACGGTGTAGAGATAAATTTCAAGAAGAAACGTTACTTTTTAATCACAAAAATGTAATGTAGAACATCAACGGAGAAATGTCAATTTGATTATTATACGAGTACCGATCTAAAGATTTAATGTAGCAAAATATTATTAAAAACACAGATCAAAAAATAGCAGTTTATATTTTTTTCAGTAAATTTAAGATATCACACGTGTGTGTATAAATCGATTGTTATTTAAAGCATGTCTCTTTTTTCTTTCTTCAAGCTAACGCTCTTTTTTAACGCCAGTGAAAAAGATTGAAGAACCGTATGTTTGGACAAATTATATAGCCACACTGTCTCTCCGTAACGTTATTCTCACACACGTTTTCTCGGCGTCGCCAATGTATTCGACGTTTTTCAAACAGACAAGACAAGCGTGTGTTACTCGCGTCGCGCTCGTTCTTTTTTCTTCACGATAATAGAAAAGTCTGGACCAGTTGCGCGAGAGCGAGTTCGTTTTGATTCTCTTTTTCTTTTTTTTTTTTTTTTTTCGATCATCTCTTTCACTCTCTCTCTCCCTCGGAAGACACCACCAATGCGACTCTTCTCGCCGGACGTTCCCACAGGGATACTCGCATTTAAATGTCCTGTTTCTATAGTGCGCGTATATAGCGATGTTGAATTGGCTTGGGTTAGGTTAGGCGACTTATATTTAAAGGGACTGAAAGGCGAACTTAACGAACGAATTATTTGTTTCTACTGAAAAAAAAACTTTAAGTCGAACATAAAAAAAAGTAAAACTCATAATCTATATATAAAATCATATCAAATCTTTACGTGATATTATAAAAACGTATTGCTCACAAATATGTCTACTCCGCTCTAATAATAATACGTCATGTCATGAAAGTTATTTAAAAAACATATCCGTTACCGCTTATACGAGACAATAATAAAATTATTTATGTTCTTTTATACGTGAACAGATAACATCTCGCGATATAAACGCGGATATAATAAAATATACACACGAAATAAGAGAATTACCATTCCCGATCGGCAATAAAATGACGTGGCGTATTGTCACTTAAACTTTGCACGCAAATCGACTTTTATCGCGAATCAATCGGCGTCATCACGGCGACTGTAAATTTGTTTACGCGCGTTTACGATTCTCGCAGCAGTTATGCTGTTCAACATCGTCATGAAATTGCCTCGCCGAGGGTGGACTATAATATTCTCGTCGGTGAATAGAAATTCCTGTTGCTGTATGTGTACAGAATGCCAACACACACACACACACACATGCGCAGCACACATTAGCATGCAGAATTCATATTTCACGAGAAGATCGACCGAACGCGGCACTGTATAGACGGCAACGCGAAGTTGTTTCGAGTATTAGTATATCCGCGACTTGTTTTATATGTGTACACATATATATATTTTTTGTGATTAATGACGTCGACCTAATAAATTTTGTCATGACGTATGCGCGCGAGAACCGCCTCGCGGGCGTAAATAAATATACGAAAGCGAAGTAAGCGCGGTTGCTCGCGCTATCACGGAAAATATCTACGTCATTTGCGCCTTATTAAAACTTTTAATCGAGGAGATTGAGCATCGTCGCGCTTTCTGGCGGAATCATTTTATCGCTGTGAAAATCTCTCAACTCAGCGAGTTAATTGGACGACGACTCTTGCACAAATGGAGGCAGGCTTCGTTTTTTATGTGACGAGAAAACGAGCGGGATGGTAGTAAAGTTTCAAAAAGCCTCTTCAGAGAGAAGATTAATTAAAAATTATTTTCTCGTAAAAAAAATAATTGCCATTTGCTGTATGTTTTATTAACGATCAGATTACACTAGACTAAAATTTAAAATATCATGTAAATTTAAAATATAAATCAACGTTTGAGAGATTTGTAAACTTATTCAATAATTTTTTTTTGTCCAGTGTCTGTGTACGTCAGAGACGAGGACGTGTCTAACGTTCTTTCGTTAACGAAACTGAAAATTAGCGTGAAAATTCTCACGCTGAGAAAAACCTAAGGGAAAAACGTTGGGACGTTATTATAGGAAACATCGGTGACGTTTTTTCATTCAACGGGGCGCGAGCAAGGATTTTCTCTGGGGCGCGAGTGAGTCCCACCAGAGCGGATATTCTCTCGCACGACCGAGGCCGCAAAATGTTTTTACTTCGTTTTTCTCGAGCTTTAAAGAAGAGTAAAATTTTCCGCATTCACAGATAAATTCGATTCGTTCCGTATTGCAGAAAGTTTCGGAATTTAATAAAGATATATATAGATCAGAGATATATGTGAAAAAATAGCGGATACATGTAAATGTTACTTTGTTACAATATTGAATTTTTATTTGATATAAAATGATGCAAAAATATTATTAAATTGCATTTAAAAATGGAAGATAAATAGATAAATTTTACCTCGAAAGGCGGGAGAACTGTTTGTAATGTCGGTGGCCAAGTTGACGAAGTCTTCTAGTCCTCCGCCATCTCCCCCACAATCCATCATCGTGTCCTGCGCACAAAAGAACATATTCGGATGAGAAAAATCTGTTTCACTGAGCAGTCGACGGACAAGTTCAATATTAGATAAATTCAAGTGGACAAAAACTATCGTGATTCAACGAACTGTATATTTCGACGAAATATCACACTTCGAATTGAGAGACAGAAATTCGTAATGAAACAAATTTCATTACGTATTATCTCGAATGAAATTAATAACGGAAAAACCTCTCCCGTGAATTGCCCCGAGTCAATAAACGCCCAAACGTGCTTTTATTCACGATTTTAAACAGCAAGCATGTATCACATCACAATTAAATCGCCAGCGCGTGGAATTTAATTAAGGTCCGCGTGTGAGAGCGGCGAAATATCACGGCAAAATATTGTAGTCGTAAAATAAATAAATGCGATAAAGAGCGCGACGCGCAATGTAATAATTAAACGAACAAACCGGAATTTCGAACGAGAGAATTCCGAAAACAACTTCCGAAAATCGGCGTAACCGTCAATCAATTTTTGATGCAAAGTTTTCAACTTCCACCACTTTAAAAAGTGGTGAAAAATTATTATTACCCGATAACTGCAGAATTATTAATATCGATTCTTATATAACTTTCACGTGACTTTTGCACACTCGAGCTGGTCGTCGGGCCGCCCAATTTGCTGCGAAATTTAGTAATTTGTGAGAAACCGCTGTTAGCGGTCGTTCGATTCGATCGAGAAAGACTTTCCCCGAAACTATAATTACCATTCTCGATAATACGATCGCCCGTAGGATCTGCGACGATTTCTCCCGGCAATTTCTTCAGTAACGAACCCCTCGATCTTAAAATTGGTACATTACAGATTTTGAAAAGCAAACAATTTGTTGTGTTTTATTCTTAATCCTTCGTGGACTGACATAGATCTCCCAGATCCATCTAAAGATTTTAAGCCGGTGTCTCTGATTAAAATTAATTTTTTGTTTTAACGCTTATATCTTCGTAATTACAAAAGATTTTTTCAGTTTTCTTTTATCAACGCAGAATCGTTCAAACTTAAAAAAATTGATTTTTCGCGGAGATATTTGATTTTGAAGTCGCGTGGATCTCACAGACCCAGTCAGTCTTCAACTAGCTGTTCAATTTGCTTTGGACGTCAGTCCACGAAGGGTTAAATATATTTTTATATTTTTTACATCACATTCTGTTTCTTATATGCAGATGCACATGTATGATATATAAATATTCTGATAATAGGCAATTATGTACATATTCGTTATATCAACTTTTCAATTGCCAAGCAATATGTATGTGTGATTGTGTGGATTTGACGAAATAAATAAACGAACAACTTGTTCAATGACAATTACTTGGCAAAATATGTGTTACTTTGTTGGCGTTAACAAATTAACACGGTGTAAACAATCGCCAGAACTTGTAACATTTTTCGCATCAATGCAATACACAATACTGCCGAATGTACTATCTCGCATTTTTGCATTTTTCAAGATATATTAAAATATTGGAAGTTCCACAAATGTTCTATCTTCCAAATGAAGC
>QVOA01002753.1:0-19746 GCA_014825685.1 Pseudomyrmex cubaensis
AAAAAACTCCTCAGCCAGGAGTCGAACCTGTAATCTCCGGCTTTCCGGGCCGTCGCCTTCCCTGTTAGGCCACCGAGGCACTTGGAGTTTTTCCATATATATATATATATATATATATATATATATATATATATATATATATGTGTGTGTGTGTATATATATATATATATGATTGCAATTTTCTGTCGCTAATGCAATACAAAAATGTAAAACATGTAACATAAGATTCATAAAATCTAGACTTTCCAATTAAAAACGTGAGAAATAAGATACATCGGATTCTCTTTAATGTCTATTGGATAAATAAGATATAAAGTCATAAAGAAATTGGAACACAATGTGTATAATAACCCAATTTAAAGTTCACGCAATCAAGCATCGAGTATGAAAGTATCTTTGATGTTTCTTTTATATCCACATTTATTTCAACTGTTCGACGAACAAAGATTTTTCAACGATACTGCACTATCACGTGAAATTCACCTTTCGCGCGCTTCTGAAACCGCCACCTTCGATCCTCGACACGCTCGATGTCAGCTAAACCGCTTACCAGGCGTCGAAATGTCGGAATCGCATCGACGACATTGGTTGGTATCAGCAGTACGCCTATATATCGCGGAAATAAATGCGACGACGACAATTTGTTTTATGAACATTGCTTATAGTGTTTCTCCCTTTTCTCTTAGTCGCGGATGTTTCTCTCCATATCTGCACTCCGCCCTTCTCGTTTTATATAACGTACTATCGTTTAGAGAAAAAGTATACACGGAAATAGATTTTTATGCTGTAATAAAACGGCGCGCGAGGAATTATCTTGAATATAACCGTTTGTATTCTATAGTAGAATGATTATTGTTCAATTATCCACAAGATCCGCGGATGTTTTTCGTCGTTCGGATTGTAATTTCATTACGTATTTGTACAATATTGTAATTGCATTAACGGCGCGTCCTGAATTTTAAAAATCGCGCAATTAGCAATTCAGAAAAAAGAAGCAGAAGTGCTTAGCGTGTAAGTGCACAGCCCACGTTTACTCGCTCTCCGCGGAATAGTTCATATTTTTTACAGCCGGTATTAACACGCTTTTAGTGTTAATTATAGTCTGCCTTGCGTCCCGGACTTTAAATTGATTTAGACTAAAAGCAAGACCTAAAATGAAGAAAGATCAAGAGCTAAAAACAACAGAATATGTTAGCATCATTTACCGTGTCATCTAGCTGCAAATATAAAGAAAGATAATAATTTTCCCGTCATCAAGTCTGCATTATATACATTTACACGGGATTGCAATGCAAAATTCTCCCGGAAAAAATTTTATGTCTGCGCTTTTTTGTTATCTTGAATTTTTTATTTTATACATAAGTTAGAAAAAAAAGAGATATATGTACATATATACGCGGCCATATTTCCGCTTTAGCTTCATGACCCAGTTTGATTGGATAGAATAAATCCCAAGTACGTAATAAACGACATTTACGAGACTAATAAACTGTCTAATAGAGGAGTGTAATCCGGTTATGCTGTAACGTTTCATTATCCACGCAGCCGTTCCAAAACAGCAAGCATCTCCCTTGTTTCCACCGGAAGCGGAAGAGATCGTGATTTTCAGAATTTTCTGAGCTTGCTATTTTCGAGCGAAACAAAGCAGCGCGTCTATTACGCGGGAGTAATACAATTAAGTTCTCGACTTGTTTTTCGAAACGAAAGAGGAACGACGTTTTCCGCGGCGCCGACTCATCGCTCGGGGATCGAAGCCGTGTTTCGCGGAGTATGAGCGAAAAAAAATTTCGTGAGCAGAAGCAATTTGCGCGTTAAGTACGCTCGGAGAGATTGAGTTTGATGCACGGCCCGAACGAGTTTCGATGAAACGATTATATCGCAGAGTTTCGGCGATGAGATACGTAAGTATGTGTGCATGTATTTCCGCTATTTTCGATTCAACATGATAAATGAATCGAGCGTTCGTTCGTACATATATGTATATGTCAGAAAGGCGTTTCGTTCTCATAAACACCGACTAGGCGCGAGTTACTATAATGAAATTAGGACCCGGCGTTGTTTTCCGAGCGGAAATGCAAGTAGCAATTCGGTAAGTGCCGACTCATCGATTTCTCGAACAAGCGAGGGCGAACCAACGCGTTATCGCGTATCGACAACGTGAAGAAAACTCAGTGTGTAATTCTGACCTTGCGTTCAATTTTGCAAGCACTACGGGAAGCGAGTTTGAGTTCGTGAAATCTGCTTGCTGCACAACAGCACTTACGGCCATCAATTACCGAAGTCTCGCTGTGCAATTTATGATAAGTTGAGCGAGATACAACTATTGATTGCTAATCCACGATATATTCCGTGCGCGCGGTGTGCAAATTTAACCAAAAACCTAACATTTCCGATACGATCTATCTCTGGAAAATTTCACGAAACACAGCGTGTATCACTTTCATCCACTCTAGCCACTTCGGTGTAAAAATATCGAACCGCTTGCGTGGTACAAATTATCGAATTGATAGCGAAGCGCGTAGACGAGTTGAGAAGAGGCGAAGGAATGTAGGTAGCTGCACTCTCTATCGAGAGATTGGAATCAAAATTGGTCGATCGTAGCAATGTTTATTCGTCGGGAAATTTCAGACACTTCGACCCCGCGTACACGAGACCGGTCGGTTTGCGGCTCGTTTCGCCGTGGTCTCGCAATCCACCGGGTACGTGACTGAGATACCGGCGGCTACATACGTGAAGCCACTTATCCTCTCATTACTTTTAACCGGCTCGAGACCGGTCATGATCTTTTCGCATGGTAAACGATCAATTAGACACCGGCGTGTTTCCTGAAAGGCGCGCCGCATCAGCTTTTATTTTGCCGCGCGCTCAGGCTTCTTTCCATTTTTATAGAATATATGTGTGTGCAAGAAACTGAAGGAGGCAGTTAATGAAAGTAAACGGAAGAAAACACGGCCGTAAGACGCACGTTTAGAGCTACGAAATAATAGCGCCGTGAAAAAAACACGTGGGATATGAGCACGAAATGAGATCTGTCTCTTGCGATATTGTTATTTATATAAGTCCGCAAGCTTGAAGTCGATCTTTCTCGATCTATACATCTTTGATACACATTCTGAGGCGTACATAAAAGTGGAATTCTGAATTTCTTTTGTCACACTCAAGTCGATTCGAATTAATTGCGCGATTGTATCTGTTTACGATTAAATTAACAGCAGCAAAATAGTGCTCGGACGGCGAAGTAATGTTAAAATATCGGTGCGACTAATTTTGCGAGTTTACATTGCAATTAATTCCATACTAAGTAACATTTATCGCGGCAGCTGTTAAAACTGGCCGTCATATGGCCGTGATTATAAATGGGCTTGTAAATCCAACAGTAAATTAATTCGCGCGATAATTTCTAACTTAACATTTTATCCCTCGCAATTGCCGTCTTATTATAGCTGAGATTTGTGTAATGCTAGGAGATAAATAATGTGTACTTGGGTAAGAATAAGACACTTGTAAGACACGTAAACAAATTGATTTTCAGTATAGATGCTTAAATGAAAATTCACACACACCGCAGCGCATAAACAGTGAAAATCTTAAGATACCGACAATTAAGACGATTTTTCGATTATAAATGAACGAAATCGGTATGGGTCGGTTGAAAATCGACGGAGCTATGCGAGACAGCGTATGCTCACGCGCGTGCATGACTATGCTAATCCCGGTCGCTCGATGCATGACGTAACATAGGTCTTCGTAAAATCGGGTACAGAGAGTTTGCCAGACGTGAGGGACATAGCTTGTCGAAGGCCGTGGTCGCGCGTAACGATGTGGACTTACGTGTTTATCGACGCGTTTACACCGGCGCGTTTACACGCGCGGGCCGTTGTGTACAGGCGCGTAGTTCGGTCGTTTTCGATCGATCGATCGATCGACCCGATCGATTTAGGACTGTTCATGCTCGCGCGCGAGCTACTATCACACAGTAAGTGTTAGTGGCATGTTAAATCCTGCAAGGATGCGCGCTCAATGTGCCAACCTGTGCTCTTCACATTGTGTGACGCTCTGTTAACCGCGCCGAAAGTTTGCCTTCGAAGTTGCGCGAACACGTTTGCCCTGCTCTTCACGCGGTTAATTTTTCATAAATCTCTCTAGTCAGCTCTTCCTCGTACACTTTCCGGGCAGCTGGGATGTTCAAATCTGTTTCTCTTTGGTTGTTTTCTCACTGACAAGATAAAAATTTTCGAAATAATTAAGATAGAAGCAATGCGATGTCGCGAAACTAATATCGCATCGACCGAAGCGGATCTTGCGTATTTGTTAAGCACTTAATTGAAATGCCAACTTAGTTACTTTTCAGTTTTTGATGAAACTGCGGAGGAAATGTCTAACGGCTAACTTATAATCGTTGTACTCTTCATTAACCTAAATTTATGCCTTGAGACTACGAGAGGTAGTAGGGAAGGGAGGTAAGAAAGCGTCGAAGAAACGCCGTTTCCGCTATAAACTTTTTATTGGACTTTCCATTACATCTTCATTTTCCTTAGTTAAACTTTAGACTTTTACATTTTCGTCATACGACCTGTTACATGAAAGATTCTTCCTTCGAAGCATTATAGATATTAACCACATAAATATTGATATTCCTTTGGTACTTGCGACTAAATGAAGTAGTTGCAGTAAACATTAAAATCAAAATCACAAAAAGTAGTTACTGCATATAATGGTAGAAAACACAAAGATTTGCCTTTTCCACCTTTAATATTATTAACAAAAAACATAAATTTAAATAAAATATAAGGTTTGAATAAATAATGAAAAATACAATAAGAAATTACTGAAAGATTGCATATATGTTTCGATCTATATCTCGGTTCTATTTTAGTCGGTGGTTTCTGCGTGGTTTCCTAAACGAATTCATCCCTCTTGGCAAAAGCTGATGGTGCTGTAAAACGCGTTGCCTTTATCGTCGAGGCCACCGCATATACGTATGAATTACGGAGAAACGTGCCTACCAGTTTACACAGGCGTTACAAACAAACGCGCTCACCTATTCGCACGACGTAATAGAGTCGCAGTATTACGCTCTAAACTGAGATATTAACGTCGTGTTTACGCGTCCGCGCGCGACACCTTCGCCTACCACGTTAACTTGTTTTAATGAAAATGTGGCACCGCGCTGCCTGTGCAAATTCGCGATACACAATACCGATTTCTGAATGCGTCGTTACATCAGTCGTGTTTAATACCTCGTATACCGATAGTTTTGATAAAAAAATACCGCACTTGTTTACAAGTTTGTATTCAGAGATTTTGCACGTGTCAGTTGCAATTCGCAGCTAAAAACACTCTCTTGTTTTGCATATTGTACAATGCGAGAGATTGCAGAGGAGAACGCGAGTCTAAAAGCCATGAAAATTCTGAGAGAAATAATGTTTCTTGCAGAGTGAGCGCTAACTGGATTAGCTTCACGGTTGATTAAAAGTGCTTCAAACTTTTGGTCTAGACTATGTGTAAGTACATATATATATATATATCAAAGAACATGCAGAAATCTAAGCCGCATTTGTTGTTTCACGCAATCTTTTTGACAAAAATCCCTATAACAGTGTTCTCTCTGTGCACGTCAAATAAAATTACTTGTATATTTACGTAATCCGACTAATGTTTTAGTGATATAATTAGATGCAATAGCTAGATGGATTGCCTGCACATAATATATTCCGTTTATGAATGTTACATATCTCTCGCATATGTTACGGCACTAACATAACGAATGGGAGCGAAAGCACACACAGAACACAGCATATGTTAGAGAATCAAAAAAGAAAAAAAAAGATACATAGAGAGCGGAACACCATCTTTTGTCTGGCGGGCTAATGTATGTTCTCTCTAATAAAGAATAGGTGGACGCACATTTTTTCGCAGATTGCCTGGGACGATAATCCCTTAATCCTCCTCCCCCATCCTCTTTACATTTACTGACCCTCTTTCTCTTTTTCCGCCAAAAATCACATAGCCGAAAAAATTTCTGCACACCATACACACACATACACACACACACACATCGTCTTTTCGCAGATGAAAAGGATACGTTATTCCAGATATGATGTGTGTCATTGTTAAATTTTATTTCTCTTTCTCTCTTTCTTTTTCTCTCTTTTTTCAAGAATCATTGCGCTCTCTAGACGTTTCATAATTCCAATGATAAGAGATACCGCGGTCTTAACTACGTCGTGAGACGGTAATTAAAGACATTCGAGGTGAATTCTCGATAATTCCGTGAACTCGAACAATGTGGTGGTCGATACGCGCGGAAAGAAAGGATAGGGCGGAACACCCCATCCTCTCGCCAATTACGCTTTCTTCAGAGGGTAACGCGTCGAGACCGGTCCGACTAGTTTTTTCTCTCATTATTCGCGGCTAAAGTCGTAAAGAGTCTACCGAGCGATACGGCCCTGCAGGTGTAGTCGTATCCTCTCTTTCCCCTTCATAGCCCGCCCGGCCATTACTATTCATTAGAATTTTTCCCGCGATGTGTCTTCTTTAAGTTTTGTTTTTCAGCTTCCGCGAGCCGCCGCATTACTAAGTGAGTACGGATTTATCACGCGGTCGTACTTTATTAAATTCGTACCCAGCCTCGCCTCCGACGCCCGCCCCGCGTCCGCGGATAAGCACTTTTTTTTTTCATAATTTATTCAGATACGAGGAGAAGATATTCTGCAACAGGGGAATCATTAACTACTTTAAAAAGTTAATGCGTCGGCATGGTCGTGACACGTTTCTGCTTATTCGTTATTGCGCGCGATATTCTCGCGCCGATCGTTTCAAACAACTACTACGGCACAAGCTGCTCTTGCTTATTTCATTAATGTGAACGCCGGGGGAATATGTTTATCTCTCGACTCCTTTCTATATAATATATATCTTCTGCATCCATCGCTGGTCTAAATGCCGAGATACTCGAGAAAAGAGCATCTTTCTCGGGCAAGTTTTTATACGTTCGCAGTTTTTGAGAATTTTGTTCATTTCCGTTGAAGTAGAGTAGACGCTCGTAGCTTTTGAAATTAATTGCGACGAAAAAAATGATACAAGTTGTGCTTCCCTTCATTTCATGAAACAAACTTCGCGTGAAAGCGCGTAATTTATTTTTCTACATTGAGGAAAGACAACAAAGCGAAAGAAATCGTCGCACGATGTCAATAGTTTCTTATCTCAGTCACATTTATTCGTCGACTTTCAAAAGAACGTATATATATGTAAGACTCACGAAAAATCAATCTCTATTATCACAGGTAATAGAGTTCCGTCTCGTATGATAAAGTAGTCTCGGCTTTTATCTGACGACAAAAAACGATATTTCTTTCCGTCGCACAAAACATGAAAGAGAATGCCGGAAGTGTCGCGCCGAAAAAAGCTTGCCAATCGATCTTATCTCGTTCTTGCGCCAAAGTTGGTCGATCGACGATCCCGAGATCAATCGCGACTGGGTGGAGACGGGTTCAGAGGGGGAAGCTCGTCGGATCAGCAGCCCGACCGGTTCAATTAACCATCAAGGAGAGTCCGAGCACCCTGATTCATGAGGGCTAGACGATCGGAGGAGGAGGAGGAGGAGGAGAGCAGGTGGGAGAGCGAGAAGTGTAGCTGACAAATCGACCAATCAGTCGCGACGATGAAGTCCTCCGTCTTATTCCTTCCTCTTAGAAGCCCCTTCGCGACTTTATTCGCTTTCCACGAGACTTCGAGCCTCCTTTCTCAGTTAGCTAGATCGACGGAAGTTTTCAGAATCGCCCTTAAAAATCATTCGGTCGATTAGCCCGGAGCGGAAAGGTCACAAGAAAAAAACGAGTAGCGCTCACCTAAGTGCTCGGGAAAATAGGGGGACAGAGAAATCGTAAGAAAGAAGTCGCGCACAGCCAATGTCCGAGCGAGGAGAAGTCGCAGAATCGTAACTAATCTCCGGAAACAAGAAGCGAAGTTTTCGAATTACTACTGTAATCTTTTGTGAACACATTTTCGAGGGATTACAACCGCGATTTGTCGATCATCTTCTTCGAAATTTTAATTTTCACAATTTCACAATTTTCACACTTTTACAAGTACACGTCGCAAATATACACCCGCAGAAAGATGTCCGCAATTCGAGCGATTTTCCGGAACTGGAAAACGGGCGGTAAGGCGGCGCAGCGCGGCGGTGAGCAACGACGAACGGGGCGAGAAAATGGAGGACGTAAAGATGGCTCCTTATTTTATCGCTGCCCAGTTATATTGGGGCATAAATCATATTCGGTAAGTCGCTGTTATCCCGCGCACTCCAGCAGGAAGCGGCCGCTCCGACCACCGCGCTTTATCACAATGCAGTTTGCTCCTTCCTTTCGTGGCTCCACTCGCCCGCGAGCTTTCTTCCATCTCTTTTTGCTGCAAGTTTCTTGCCGCCAGAAACTGCGAGGAGCGATAAGTGTGACGGACGAAAAAGCGCCGCGCGAATAGACAGTATAGTTCTCTCTGCCGTATAATCGACACTAATAAATCGATTTTGTGACACAATAGCGCCCAATAGCCCGATGAACAACGATGAATTTAGCGTCACCAATAATGAAGAAATTACGCCCGCGAGCGTTCGTTCGATTGAGGTGATAAATTAATTTTTAATTTTATTTGCTATGGAATTGATTCACGGGACGAGCGTAACTCACCGTCGGTGACGAATTTTCGCGTAGCGGAGTTCAAAAGTCACGCACATGTATCATGTTATATTTCAAATCCGTTTACACATTTTAAATTCCTCGGCGCGTTATTAAATGTCGCGCCGAGGTGAAAATCTCACCGAGATCGTGCAAGACTTTATATCCTATCGCTCATATCTCGTGTCTTGTCTTTTCGCAACTGAAGGATTAAAATATGTCGCATCAGTGTTTCTCCCCTAGTCTAGTTTGTTCGCGTAAGAGGTCCGTATCGCGCATAAATTTACCGTAGCGAGTATAGTCGTAATTCTGAGACGACGTGAACGCGGAAAAGAGATGTGATTACTCGCAGAAACTGCGTTCGCGAACACACGAGACGAATACTAACTTTGTCAACAACGACGACGGTCGTGTACATCCGAGAAGGAACTGTTTTCCGGATTTAAAAATTTTACGAAGTAATAAATAAACGGCGCGTTTGTGCGTTAAAGACCGACAATTTCTATCTTCAACTTTTTAATGGAGCAATTCGCGATGGCGAAAGGAAGGTTTTGCAGCTACGGTACAACGACCCCTTTCCTCCTCGTCGTTCTCCCTCCGACCCTTTACGTTTCGACGCCTTTCTCTTCCTCTCCTCTCCACCTCAATGCGTCTCTTCATCTCCGCTTCCGTGCAACCATCCGTTACCCTTCCGCCACATTTTTCCTGCATAAACAGCAGGTCATTAACCAGCACTATGGCCGCAGATCGTATCTGCCTTATCTCAACGAGACTCTATTCTCGGTTGCTGAAACGAACTGATTTCTCTTTCACGCGTGAAACGCGCCAAATAAAGTCTCTGAATCGCCCCCACCGGCTAATCTCTCTTTGTAAGTTTGAAAATTGACACTTTTTTTTAAAACGGTTATTCAGCCGAGAGTAAAATAGAAGTCGCGCGGAAAGAAAAAAAGTTTAATATATGAGATCCACATAGATAAAAGAGAAAGTGCGAAATCTGAAGTACCGTTCTCTGTCTGTGCAAATGTAAACGCGATAAAGAAACAACATTACGTGATCACTTTATCGAGCACAATTAAACCTGTGAGTGCAACGTACTATTATCGGAAATAGCATTAATCACTCTTAAGAGTCTAATATACGGTAGTAATACCGAGGGTGAGAGGAGACTCCGCGTCGTACGTTCGTCGCGAGCTGATATAACCTGCAGTAATTTTCGCATCGGGAGTAATTATCGGCCATCGATCGATGCGCAAGACTTCTCCGCCCGAAGCTATTTGAATGAACACGTGCGCGGCTTGGAACACGCGAGTTTGGTGCGCACGACTGAAATGCATTCGTGTACATTGTCGAAATCCTATTACGAGTCTTGAGCGAATGATGATGATGATGACGATATCGCTACGCGACTATACGCGTAACGTATCACAATTTTTTTTTTCTCATCTTTAATAACATAAATCAATAAAGTTGTGTGTGCCGCCTCTCTTGTTACTGACGTGCGTAGCGGAATCGAATTCCGCTACGGAAACCGGCGCTATAGTTTCGGTCCGTGATATTTATCGACGAAGCAGAAGAGAAAGAACGCAAAGTGCCACTAATAAATTCAGTAGCGCGAACAATGTATTTCGCATTCCTGTTATGAGTAAACAAGAGTTGTGGATTTTATTTTAGTTTTCGAGTTGAAAATATTTTCCGGAAATCTCCCTTTCTCTCTTTCTCTTGAAAATATTTATACAAAACAACAGTGTAATAATAACAGATGTTTGTAGATATTTGTTGTATAAATTTAAGATTGGCAAACTAAGTATTGACTTTGTGCATATATAATCGTTCTTTCTTTTTGTCTCATCACAAGTATATATGTATAAAGGAATATATTTAGATAAGAAATTATCTACAAGCTACACCGTTTTGATATAATATCGCTGCGGTTGTTGTAGAAAATCATTTATTGTATTGTATCGGATCTTAAAGATCAAAACATTATGTAGTAGTTAGCAGTTTTAATATAAAGAGTAGTTTCAATAAAAAGCTTAGCGCGCGCAGTCTCATTTCTTCTGGTTATATGCAGTCTTTTCCGATAATACCTATAATGTCCGGTGGTATATCGCGACATTATCGGCAAAAAAAGACGAGCGGATCCTCCAAGTCGATGGCTATCGTCTTGACAGTTCATTTACGATGAACGGAAAATTGCTATTCATCGAGGCCCCTGTAAACTAATAAGTGGGCTAGTTGTAAGTAAGAAGATAAGCGGTGCTCACAGTAGCTGCTTCGCTGACTGAAAAGGTAATAGCTCCGCTTATGAAAGAGAGAGAGAGAGAGAGAGAGAGAGAGAGAGAGAGAGAGAGAGAACTTCGATAAATTATCTTTTGTCTACAGAATTACTAATTCCACCGACCATCCGGGAATCGCGGAGCCCAATTCGTGGTTCCTGAAACGATCTCAGAAAGTGCAGTCCTTTGTCCAATATGGTCTATTCGTACTGCTTTCATGCTGCGTGTTAGCCGCTTGCGTTGCTCGCAAACGATGAAAATGCAGCTACAGAACGTGCATTTTTGTCGATTATTTGCGAATGCAGAAAAGCTCGTAGGTAGATATACATATTGAAACGATCATGTTAAATTTTATATTTGTCACATTTATACATGAAAGTTTTTTGTGGTAATTGCTTTGTTTTTGTTTAAATCGAGCCGCAAGCTATGTCTGCATTTCCGCAAAAAAAAAAAAAAAAAAAGAATTGTGTGATTTATACGCGTAAAAATTAACAGTATAAAGTTGAAATTGCATTAAAGCAAGTTACGTCCGGTTATCGATTACAATTGTCGTATATTTTGCAATTGTTCAGTTCCAATTGATCACTTAGAGTCGTGTAGTATTACTTAAATAGTGAATACCGCGCATTTTTATGACGAGCCTTTGTATCGAACAAGCGAGCTCATACTCTCGTGAAATTGAATACGTCATGCTAAAAATCGCTTTTCCCGTACTATTCGTTTCAAGGGGCTTCTGTGATCAAAGAAACAAGTAAAATGACATGTTGATCATTTTATATGCATATATTATATATATATATGTATATATATATATCGTTATATAAGACTATTTTAATGTTTTAACAAATTATTTCCATTTTTCTTCTGAACATTTATGTCGAAATTTTATCGATTTTTGTTCGTTAATCGGATAGTTCTGTCTCTGTAAAAAAATATGCAACAGTCACGTATTTTTTGAGTATTTATAAATAAACACAGAGTTTATTAAGTGATCGATACATATTCGATATATATTTATTTCGCAAAAATATTGGCACCCAACGTTATCTTTGATAACGTTGTTTTTCCAAAGTCTTTATTTATAAAAATGACATTGCTTTTTCTTCTCTTTTCTCGTACATAGTGTAGTAATAAAACAGATTATACCTATGTCACTTTGTTACTTAAAAGTATTGGTTTCCCGAGAGAACACATCAATTTTATTTTCATATTTCTTTATCTTCATGTTTCTCTCTTCTCACGATCGATAAAAAAGCCACGGCGTTAAATATCTCTTAAATTCATTGCATTGCGCGTAAACACCGATAAAAAAACACCTAACGTTGCCCGCGACCAATTCAGGATTAATAATACCAACAGGAAAATCGACTAAATCATCGGCTGCCAATATCAAGGTGCAAGTTTCGCTCGCGGAATGTCGGTATATATTTAACGGGCCGCGTATACGCGAAACCAAGTTCGGCGTGCGGATTTTCCTCCTTTTGTTCGCTCCTGAAAATAGTCCGCAAGATTTTTCATGCGATTCCACCTCACGTATTCCGCGAAAGTTTCCGCGAAAGTTATCCGGGTCGGTTCACGGTCTCCGCCGTCTTCCCATTTTCTTCCGCAAGTCGGCCGAAGTTAATGGTTCGCTGATCGATAGATTTGGGTTTGACGGCTCCACGTGCTCCGATAGAGACGAGGCGTACGAATGTCGGGGGGTAAGGTTCACCATGCCGGATGATGGTGGAGTTTGTTGGTGGAGAGGAACGGAGAACGATAGACGGGGCGAACAGTAATTATACTATGCGACCTGGACCAATAATAGTTGGCGAGCGGTTTTCAATGGTTGCAACTTCGGAAACGGTTTAGCTCCAATTGAACTTCTGGCCAACTTGGCGCGTTCACGGAAGATGAAACGATCGACGGGGGGGAGAGGAAGAGATCGTCGGCGTTCGTAATTCGGAAATTTAGTTTCTCCCGGTCGTGGATTCGATCAGCCAGTGATGACGCCTTTTTATGGTCAGACAATGGAAAGAGAGACGAGGTATCCGTGCAGTCTCTGTATATCTGGCGATCTTGTTTTTTCTTAACGTCATATTGACGAATATCCGAATTATTTATGAAAAATATCATAATTAGTAGAAATGTATAAAAGTTAATTAAGAATTACATTTATTTTATTTTCTGTTAGTTTTCTGAATAATCAATTTGCGCTCTTGACGCAAATCAAAAATAGTAACACGAGAAAAAAGTGGACAGATAATTTAAAAGAAAAAAAGATATTTATTTCGCACCGCTGCCTGTCACATCAGGATCGTTATACGGCAACACAAGATCTTTGTTACCGGGTAATAGACAATTATACGCTATGCGCGTGTGAAGACCGATCGATTACAATGTGGTGACAGTTGATTAATGTAATTAGATCACATTCGTGCTTACGCGGAGATTACGTACATATATGCCGTAACAGATTGGCTTATCTATGAATAATACAATATACGATTACAGAAGAGAGAGCGTACTACATCGACATATCGATCGCAGCTTTATATCTTAATACTAAAACTATCAAAAGAATCAATATAAACTTGATTGAAAATAACGTCGATTTAGAACACAAATAAAGCGATATATAAACTTATAAAACTATAAACCTTAAGATATACAACAAACTGACATTTTGAAAAATAAAATAGCTTTAGTGGGTTTTCATTTAATTTTACTTTTCCATCAGTCATAATTTTTTTAACACGTTACGTAACTGGGAAAAAAACTAAACATCTCTCTTAAAGTTTTTAAATAATTTTAGTTATTTAGAAAACGATTGTGTGTAAATATAGATATTGTATAGTCATAATAAAAAGTGTGCCAACTGATTTATGTCTTGCTGTATCTGCAAATGCGGTTGGTTCTTTTCGACTCGACAAATGGTTGTACAAACAGTTTGCGGAAAAAACATACAGAGGCAGCGTCTTAAAATATGAATATACGTTTTACTGGCAGTGTCATAATTATAACGACGTTGCACGCGAGAAGAGACAACGTTTCCTCTTGCCACAGTTTCGCAGCTTTGTTCTTTTCCTCTGCGAGACGGACGACTGGAAAAGCACATCTTTTCGTCTGTAGTTGTGGACATTGCTTAAAAGAGTGACGATAAAACCGCTTCTCTAAAACAAAAAAACAAAAAAATGCAAGTTGAATAGAAAATAGTCTAAAAGACCGTTTTCAACATTATTCAGTAAAAGTATATACACAATACAACGCATCAAAAGAATATTTTGCAAAAGAGTATTGCAGAAAATATCTTATAAAATTAAACGCCATTCTTTTCTTGCTAGATTTATATATTTGCTAGATTTTTGTGTCTTTCTCTTTGATAGAAAGTTTTTTGCATATTAAAATACATTTTCGTCGAAAACACTTTGTTTTGAAAAATAAAGAAATCGAGATATCATGTGTAGATAAAAAATCTCTTTTGTTCGCTAATTAATTTTTGCTCAAAATATCGAGGTTATTTCTTATCGGTAAACCAATTTTTATTCGAAACACTGATGACGACAAGTCAGAAGAGAAATTGGTTTAGAAGTATATTAAATCTCTTACCGATTATGTATTTTTTCTTACCCATCACATAAATTTATTTTTTTTAATATTTGCTGTCTACTTAGAAAGACATTTGTTGTGATTTAACATTGCTGTAAAATTTTTATTAACATGTCACGTACTACATATCAGTTTTTCAAAACTAAGATTTATGAAGAGATTTTGTGTAACTTCACCTGCAACTTGCGCAATAATTGATATCGATAAAATCACGGTTTTATTTCAATGCGGGCTTTTTACAATATTCTTGATTGCTCTGCGCGGCCGCTACTACATAACTTCTCCCGTGCGCTATTCAGAAGAGCCGCGATTAAGCGCAAAATCTTTTCTATATGCAGTTTGTTATAGAGACCGGAGAATCCGGCGTAAATGCTTTAAATCAATGGATAAGAGCGTAATCCGGATCTCCAGCATGATATAATACACGGTATAATGCAGTAGCACGGTACATAAAATGTGATACTACAACAGTACATCCTTCGAAGGGATTTTCAATCATTGTTAATCTGCATTGCGACAGATTATACGGCAAATTAATTTTTGATACATTTGCGTAAGCGCGTTCAAATATATCGCATCACTCAATTCGATTCATTGTTCTCAATTAACTTTCTAATTAACCCGATTGTATTACGCGACTCGCAGTAGACAAATTGCTGTGTATATAATCCTCTACACAAGTTAAAATCCTCATAGCGCTTATTTTCCTTTCTCGTCTTTGCTTGAACTGTTTACACGTTATACAGAGGGAAGGCAAACAGTTACGCAGAACTGTTATTAGCAAAAGCTGATTAAGTAAGTTCACGTTCCATAGCCCGCAATTTTCGCGGCGAGACGCTGAAAACACCGAGGCGCCAATGATCGTGTTCAACAGCAATAATCGTGAGTCGGGTAGTACGGCTGTTTACGCACCGACGACATTTTATTGGACAGAGACGCGTCTCCTCGTCAGCGCCATATTAGATTCTCAAGTACACCGCAGGCGTGCATACCAACCCGCCCTGAGCAACACTCGCCAAAGCGCGCCAGGCGAGATATTGCGATTGGCGGTGAAGACGGTAACAGCGGCACTGCTGTGAATCGAGGTTGGCGAGGTCTGATCGGAAGCCCCAGGAATCTCGATCCCCGAAGTATGCGGGGGAAACTTATCCGACGCGCTATATCGTAAAAAGCCACTACGCCGCGTAATCGGAGAGAAGGAACCGTCAAGGCGTTTAGAATAGACGATAGAGGAGCGAAATCTCCCGCAGATTTCTCGCGAATCAGATTTATTTTCCGTGATTCACTCTTGTATTCTCTCTACTAGACCGCGTAAATAAATTAATTACGAAAGCTCATTTGCACAAGCTAAAAAAATGAATGAACGCGATATACAATTTTATCGGACTGCCCGCGCTTTCCTACGCGTTTCCTTCCGCGTTCCGTAACGTGTCGTCGTACGTACATACGTACACAGATACGCGGATGAATCGATAATCGTGAAATACATCAAGCGAGCGTAATTGGAGATGCTATCGGCGTAATTCACGCTCACCCGGTATAACGACAGGGACGTTATCGATGGATTGCCAAGTTTGCACATAATATAACGACAAAACCGCACCCAACTTCGTGGACAGATTAGCGGAGCCACTGACAGCGAAATCCGAGTAGCCAAAGCACAAACCTAGTGAGACTACGGTTAATTGGGTTAATCAGGTTAATTGGACACTGTGCGAATCCGGCGGTGCTATAAATTCAAGTAAGTTAATGCGATCGCGGTTGGACGTCCATACTGATCGAAAGGTCGGGACAAGACTTCTCCAAAGGAGTAGGTAAAGGATGGCGAGGAGTGGGTAGTGCTACAGAAAAGCGAGCGTGTATCAGAGAGAAGGAGCGCATCCTTTTACGAAACTTTTATAAAGCATACCCCTATATATTCCTATCCTTTCACAAAATATTATTAACGTACTCACTTTGAAGTCTTCAGCTTTGTAAGTCCCAGTACGAAATAAATATTTATTATCCTCCACTCGACATCGTTATTTGTCATTGTTATTTGTCGATGTTGGTGGCGATGCGCGCATTCAGAATAGCTTTTTGCGAGCGAACTTGATTCTAAGGCGCACACAGAAGAAGAGAACTCTTTTTCTGCGGTCGCGCGTATGGCGGTGAGCCAGAAACCTGATGTGTTTGCGGAAATAACAAGGTCAGTTGTTGCAGCTTGAGATCGGCGCGAAAGGACCGGAGGCTTTCCTATTATCGGCTTATCGAGTTACCAACTCTTCATGTACTAATTATACCGGCACCGTTTTACTGTAGCCCGCGTCCCCAATAGCAATCGCCAAAACTCCGCTGCGCGGCATTGTTTTCCTCTGGCCGATGGTGAACAAATATTTTTTTTGTACACCTGGATATGCATGTGCGCGCGCGCCATCAAGCGCTTTTTCGAATATATCCATCGCTCGATGGATCGTGCCAGATCACTTCTCGCCGATTGACTTAACTCGATCGCCAGCCGATGGGATTTATGTGTAAACATGTAGCGGCGGTATCGCAAATCATAAAACAACAACGCTCGCGCGCGCATGTTCGCGAATGTAGCCCCGGTTTGGAGTAGAAATGACTTTCAAGCTTTGAGATATACACTGTATCATTGGTTGGCGTTATTTTGTTTTCACGCTCTCTCGTGAAAATTGTGAATTTATCGCAAACTAATAACGAAAACAAAGTAACACGTGAGTATTCAATATACAATTTTTACATAATAATCGTATATTGAAATTTTATTGCTTGTGGAAATAAAGTGTGTTGCGCACAAAAAAAAAAAAAAAAAAAAAAAAAAAAAAAAAAAACTTTGCGTGAAACAAAGACGTTCTCCGCACGTTTCGTATATTTCAAAAGGGAAAACAAAACGCGATCGTGGCGCGTTTCGTTTTTCCCGCTTCGCTGAGAATATGTTTCGAGAGAGCACGCATATATATCTCGAAATCCTGCGGTCTGAAAGGAAGAGGAGCGAGTCGTTCTTACCTTTGGGAATCAGCTTTACCCTTAGGCTACGTGATAGGACGGCTTTTCCGTGGATGGGCGATTCGCTCAGTTCGAAAGCACATTTCTCTGCAACCCTACGAGAGCGATGAACAAGATCGTACTTCCTCCCCTCAGCTTTGTTCAATTCGATTCCGTTTTTTTCTTTTTTTTTAGTCTTACTCTGAGCACTCAACGGGTTTAATGGCTATTTTTCAAGTGGAAAAAATTGAAAATTTCCTTTGTAACAGAAATCGATTAGATCTTTTTTGTTGAATTTATTTTGTACGAGCTGCATTCATTATTAAATTACGCTGGTTATTTTACAAACTTTTAACTTCATAAAGATAAAAAAAAATAAGTAACATATTTTTCTATATATTATTTACGTACACATATAATGTGTAAATTAGAAATACGCATGCATCATCGATGTTATGACATATATACATGTTTTCAATCGTAAGTAAAATACTTTGTATTTGAAAATTCTTATCTGCGAATTATACAACAATTATAATCCCGAAGTGTCAAAGTTGCGACACAAATAAAACTAATTAGCGTCGTGGAAAAATATCACCAAGAAGCATCGAGACAAATGGAAAGAATCGACTCTGATTTTTAATACGCACTTATGTTCATAGTTGACTTTTATATACATTTAACTATATAGTCTTGTACAACAATATGTAAAATTTTTAAGTTAAAATTATTCTTATTGTCCATTAAAATGCCGATGTAGGTAAAACGACCCTTGTCATCTTATCTTCTCATTCCTGACGTCTCTTTATATAAGGCGTTAGGCTGTTAGTGGTCTTTGAGTGGCTCAGTAAGTATCCCCTAACATCATCGTACGACCTTCTAGGCCGTTAGGGTGAAAAGCCGCGAAAAATCGGTTTCCCAAGGCCTGAAGAATCTCCCTTGTGACTTGGTTACTGCGCGGGTTAATCCGTCGCGCCAGCATCCTTCGCACTCTGTCGATTTTTACGAGATTTTTCATTTTTTTTTTAGTCGTCTCCCCTTTCCCCAGCTAACAGCGCTAACTTCTCTCTTTTCTCTTCCTTTCTTTCTCCCCTTCCTTTATCTCTATCTATTCTTAACTTTACCGCGATTTCACGGGAGTGCAAGGCCGATTGATGCACGACCGTCATTTCGTGATTCGCGATTTGATCTTGGCTCCTGTTATTCCTTTCGAAAGGCGAGAGAAGGTTTTCTCGAAAATATCGACTGTTTCCGATGCGGAAACTATTGCAATATGTCCTCGGATGTGATCGGATATCAAGGCAGGGGAAACACGTCCACTTCCACTGAGCGCGCGTATATTTTATAAGAGTGTCACTTTGTTACAAAACCGTATTCGAAGAGATTTCAATCGATCTGCGAGAGAAACTGTTCGACGAATATTTTGCTTGCAAATAATCTGCATTTACAGATGCCTTTGCACGATGATGTAATGGCAAATACAGTGTTTTACGCGAACAAAAGATGCAAAAACCATTAATTTATATCTCAAATAGTAAGATGTCGCAAGTGAATTAGCATAACGTTAAGGAAGGGATAGATAGCTTCTGATACTAGAAAGTAACAACCGGAAATACGCTTCGCTTATTCTCGATTTGCGATATCACGCGAAGAACGCCACGGCTGAAACAAATGACTGTCGCATAAATTACGATGGTATCTTGACATTGCTTGGCGTTGCAGACGTTTCGATCCTCCACAGGAGAGAGAGATCTCAAGGCGCTTTCGAAGAGCTATTACCACCAGCATAGGTTTTATGGTTCAAGGACCACTTAGATTCAAGCGACGGCTCTCGCGAAACACAGCCACAAAGAGAAATTGGATTTATTCTTTTGTCGCGGAACACGTAATCACAGTTCCATATTATCGAAGTGCCCACTCTCGTCATTCGAATAAAATTTGTCACAAGTGACATGTCCTCATGCGTGTCTACTTTTTCTTGAAATAACATTCTAATAAATAAAATACAAATGCACGGAATTAATTTTTAAACAAAAAAGTGTTTATACAAAAAAGTTTAACACTTTGTTGGAATCGGCAATTAGAAACAAAAAGAAGATCGATATATATCGAAATGCGATATATATCGAAATGCGATATATATCGATATGCGATATATATATCGATATGCGATATATATATCGATATGCGATATATATATCGATATGCGATATTATGAT
>QVOA01002754.1:0-30427 GCA_014825685.1 Pseudomyrmex cubaensis
TTTTTTTTTTTTTTTTTTTTTTTTTTTGCGGTGTTCTTTTAGCGGGCCGGACCCATTAAAATGTGACAAAATGTTCGTTCGTCGTAATGATACATCACTCGATTCTTTTTACTTCTTTGTTTCCTCTCTTCCTCGTCCCGGTTTCTCTTCTCCGTTTTTTCTGTTTTTTTTCTTTTTTTTACGATGATCAGTCAGCGCATTCGTTTTTTTTTCCTTACGCGTTTTGGTCGCGTTTCGCCATCGATTCTAAACAGTCTCTCAAATAGTCTCCGATCGAAGGGAACGGGAACGCACGTGCGCGCACGTGCACCGTTCTCACGACGGCGAATTAAAGATCTTTTTCTTTCACTTTCGTACACATGCCACGCACACTCTCCATTTTTCTTCTTTCGCTCTCTTCTTCTCAAGAATAACGAAAATAATACTAATACTAGTTTGAAGAAACAATTATGCACACACCGGCATTTTATCAATAAAAAATATCTCTTGCGTGATTCATTCTTTTTTTTTTCGGTGTATTTTGTCAACCATCTTCGAATGTAGATTATAAAAAAGACTTCGCTCGCGTGCCGACGATACAAGTTAGATACTATACGAGTTCTTTGTCTTGTGACAAAAAAAGAAGCATTTTATTCGATAGACTGCCAGAAGCGATTGTGGGAGTTTTTTTTGTTTTGCGAAAAATCAAACGTACTACTGCCACCTCTTTCCTCGCAACGAGTTTACTATAAAAGAAGCGCTGCGAGATCCAAGAAACGCGAAACATCGCGCGCAAGCCGCTCGTGAATGCGATTTTGCAGATGGGCAAATATTTGTTTTTTTTTCCGCGAAATAAATGTACCTCTAGTTTTTTTTTCGTGATGATCGCTTATTCATATCCGAGAGCAACTTTTGTATCTTTGTAAACAGAATTCTTTTTTTCGCAACTACCTCTAGATATTCCGGATGAAAAAAAAAAAAAAATAAACTTTACACTCTCTGGCGAAAATTTGCTCTCCGCGCTTGTTTTTTTTTCTCTCTTTTTCTTTTATCACCGGAGTGTCGCGTGTATCTCGCATTTGGATTTCGCAGCAACCATAAACATTCAGGTAAAAAATATCGCAATTTCTCGCTGGTCCGCGAGGGATCTAAGACTCTCGATCGAGTTTCGAAACATTTACGTTTCGATATCACATCACACACATGTTATTCACTTTGTTATTTCTTTCTTTCTCATTCGCTCGCATTTCTCGTAGTTTGATCCTTAACTGTGTTGATGCAGAAAAAATGCTCCAATTGCATTTTGATGTACTCAACTATTTGTAATCAAACAAGCTGAAGGTACGTAGCATAAATATTTGAAATAAATAAACAGCTTTTTATTAGCTAATAAATAATTGGTAGTTTAAATATGCTAACGATTAAATATTTAATTTAAACAATTGTAAAAAACATGTTTAAACGATAATAGGTTTTTTTTTTAATATTTGAGGGATTCTGAACATAATTCGACAAGTGATTTGATGTTCACACACAATTAGCCAACACCGTCAAGGATTAAAGCGCTCGCACATATGTACTAATTCCATATTTCTTAAATTGTTTTCTCGTTAACTTTCGTGGCATAGAAAAAAACGCTCGATGCCGGCTAGTGCAATTAAAAAAAAAAAAAAAAACAAAAAAAAAACGAAGATTAATACAAATTTCTCCCGGCTGTCGCGAACGGGAGCCGCGACAAACATTGTGCAAAGTAACACAATCCGCGATTGTGATATTACAATTCAATCAAAAAACCGTCGCAACATCTCTTTTAAATTTTCATGTAATATATTGTTTTCCAAAAAAAAAAAAACAAAAATCAAACTCAATAGATAGTCTCGAAAACACGAAAAAACAACGATTGATCGTTAATTTTAGTCGATTATATTTAAAGATAGTTCAAAATCTGTTTTCTTTTTCTTCAATACGTGTCAAATGCGATTTCATTATCCTGCACAACGTTCATCCGTTCATAAATGTAAATACGTGTAATACATGTACATATATGGATATATAAATGAAATTATGAACTAACACTTTTTGTTTTTGTTTACTGCTTCAATATATGTATAATAATTAATTAATATTAATTAATATTAAAAGTAAACTGATCTCGATATCTTTTTTTTTTGTATACGATATAATTACATGTGTAACGAGATGTTCGCACATCTGTCAATTTGAAATCGTTTACCGCTTTCTTACATATATTTTTATAATTATATATATATATATGTATATATATATACTTTGTTTTTTTTATTATATACGCATATGTGTGTGTCTTGTGTGCTTATATTTGTATAATTAATTGTTTGTAAAGTATTTACAATTGCAGAAGGGTATGATCAGTTTGTAGGCACTATGGCTTTGGACGTACACTAAAGTTGTACGTTTTATAGGGTACATCCTTTGAGGGACTTCCAGACGAGACGACTTCTCCAAGTGTTTATCCTTGAGCTTTCGAGGAACAAGAGGAGGTATATATATCTTCGCAACGAATCCCGCTCGACAAAACGGCGCCCGAGTCGCGCGTTACTCAGCAAGATTCCAAAAAAGTCTTGTTCTACCAGCAAGAAACTCTCTCTCTCTCACTTCGAAAACCTCTGTGATCAGGATTCAGAATAGTAAAAAACCTGTGTCCCGAACGCATCTTAAACGATGATCAGGGAATCGGTATCGAATACGCGTCCGCGCGTTACGACACACGGTCTAAGATCACCCTTTCATGTTTGTTCTCGCCCTGGCACGTATCTTGAATATGTTCGTGTCCGTTTCGTCTTCGCAACGCCGATGAAGAAAAGAAAAAGAAGCTAATCAGTACGTGTGATCCCTCCTAATCGATTTAATAAAAACGTAATCCTCGTAACAGTCGTTGGTCATCAATCTTTTATCACTTTATTCTATCCTCCCCCATCGGAACAACGAAAAAAATAAAACATTTATATAAATTTGTCATGTTCGTCGAGAATTCAACAATTCGAAAATACGTAAAACATGTAAAGACCACTCCGTCGTCGGATAACTTTCTTAACGTATAAATCCGTTGTTAGATCATGAAACGTCGGATACGTAATCCAGAGACAACGGTCTCCAGAGTCTCTATGTAATAAAATTCTAGAGAAATTAAAAATATTCTAATAATAATAATAATAATTAAAAAAAAAAAAAAAAAAAAAAAAAAAAAAAAAAAAATTCCTCTCCTTCCGCTTATAGTCCAAATTTTGCACCAGGACAAATCACTCGGTTGATTCCAAGGGCGGTATTCACAATTGTTCATTCAAGTCCGTCTTGAGTGTATGCGGTATTGCGGACATACGTGTGTATAAATAAGAAATCTTCTTCGGTACGCGGAACAATTATGAACATCGTTCTAAAGCCGAGTGCTTATTTGGCGAACAAACAAGGAATGCGAGCATTCGATTGGTCGATTGGCCGAATTGATTAACGCGATCGGTTAAATTCGCGACAAGATTTGTCATTTGTTTGCTCGGTGGTGCGCACCCAGCTCAATAGTCTCATTCGTTTCACAATTGAACAACTACAAAAAGCAATTAGGTCCGACACGAGTACAGTCTCTCCTCTCTATGAACATTCTTTCTTCTATCGCTTAGCTCAATTTACAATATTTATTACAGATTGCACAAAACGGGGCGCCTCCGCCTCCTCCTCGCTCTCGCTCTCTTTCTTTTTCTCCTCTCTCATACTTTCACACACACACTCTCTTTCTTTCTTTCTCTCTATCTTCTTTTCCGACTTAAGTCTTCGCAATTCCTTCCGCAAACGTAATCAACGCAGACCCATATCAAGCCGGAAGCACGTGTTAACAATTTGATATGTTTTTCCTGTGCCTCGCGGCTCAGCTTCTCCAGATGCGAGAGTTCAAGATCCGCAAAATAAGCAGTTAAAAACATATAGCTAAGGTACATTGCGAAATAAGGACGCGCATATGTACACGGAAAAAGAAACAGAGAATATTAAAATCTTGCAGCGCGCGAGTCATTCCCTTCGTGAGTCTTACACGGGGCAGATGAATCTGATGGATCGGTTAGTAAAACTCTGTTTACAGAAAAATATAATCCATTCCGTTAATTTATATATACAATCCATCGTATTATAATTCTCTCTTTCTCTTCAATAAATTTACGAAATTGCGTCATGCATATTTTATAATTGTCTTGTTTCTATTTCTTAAGACTCCTGGACGCTCGTTACAGTCATGTTGAAGTACGACATCAGAAGCAACAAACCGTGTAGTTGTTTCGTGCTATTTGTTGTATAATGAAGAACAAACTTTTTTTACATATCATTTGTGTGTATTCGAAAATGTAAATTGTGTTAAAATTAATCGAAAATCAATCGAATTCCGCTTCCAGGTTCACTGATTGAAATAGGCATCTGTTTTGGCTGGAATTGTACACGTTTAAAGTTTGAAAATTATATTCAACATTTCTGCATTTTGTAAATGAAAAACCTTTATTTTGATGTAAATTGCACGACATAAAATTTATACGACTTCTCGCTTTTGACGTTACAATTCAATAATAATTGCAACGAGCATCTGGAAATCTCAAACATTATCACACGTAAAACAAATGTAAATAAATTTCTAGGTTGTTTATGCTCGAAGAAAAACGATAAATAAATAAAAACGATTTTACAACATGCTCGTCATTCTTTGTTAAAAGATAGACGCGCGGAACGAAATTGCCAACCACCGTTGTGTAACGCAAAGGCGCATTTGTCGAAACCGATCGAGCGGTTTCATTTTTTGTTCGACTATCAAACTCAGAATATTAGTCCGAAGAGGTAAGAACGCTCTTCTATCAGCGACGATATTCCTAGAATTTGAAATCGAAGAGATCCGAAAGACCTTCCTCGGTGCCTAATGAGAATGAGTAATCGTTTTCGGAGAGAGGCGGTTCCAAACTCAGCAGTTGTTCCCCAAAATCGAAAATACCCAAATCTGCAACAGAAGCGAGAAGAAATGATGGGCTTGTGACAAAGTATCGTAAATTCACTTGCAACATATTTATTCATTTATTTCTACAGTGATTCTACAGTGCTTAAATAAACATTATATCTTGAGAGCGTTTAACTTGACAGTAATTGCAATCTTTTCTTATGTTAATTTTTGATACATCACAAAGTATTTTGTGTTTTATTAAAAAATTAGCAACGTTATGAAGCGTTAGAAAATACAATGCAATGTTGTTAGTTTCTAAAGAATTATAAGTTATTGTCAAACATGTCTACACAAGCAGTTATTAAATATTAAGTGATTTTGAAAGTAACTAAAGCAGCAGTTTCTACGACAGATTGTTCGAATTATACTGTAAGAAAATAAATAACGTTGATTTTTGAATTGCATTTCTTTAACATCTCAGATGTGAATATAGTTTTACTGAAAAAAAAAAAAAAAAAAAAAAAAAAACAGTATCGACGAGATTGCTTATTACGTTACATAACATAAATGAACACAATAAAATGCCAATAGTTAGTGTAAAAATGGACGTACCTTCGCGCGACATGAGCTTTGTTGTTTGAAACCGTCACCTAACTAGAACTCTGCCTGTGATGTGATTTTAATTATTTGAACACACAAGTCACAGCCAGAGCTCCATCAGGGTACGGCCATTATCCGTTGATGAAAAGATAGTGAAGTATTCAAAAGAAAGGCAATATTGTGAGTTACAGAAGAGTGTCTAAAATCTCTGCCACCTTTCCTTTGAATAAAGTTTGTCCATAGTGATTATTTAGTCATAGCATGCGATACGTTCTCTTCGAGTGAGAAAAATGTGCAAAATAATTCTCTTTCAGTGCGATCACAGATAGCAAAGTGTGTTCTGCGACCATCAGCAAGAAAAGAACGTAATATTCGGCAAATTGTTTGTAGTAATATAAATACATAAAAGTTCAAAAATACTTTTATTACAAAAATAGCTACATTTATCACAAAACTTACTTTGGATAATAAAGTTAGATTACATAACCACACATTAGAGATTTTTCACAATTAATAATTCATTAGAAGCAAGAAAAGTAATAATAAAAAAATTTCTTTTATATAAAAACCCAACAAAAATATGTAAAAAAAAATAAAGTGTATTTATTAAAATATCGAAAAATAAATTATTGCGCATTTTAGACAATAACTTATTCTAATATTTGGAAAATATAGACAGTTTTTTGAGGGATAAAAAACTATATCGTATTTATAAAATATATTATTGTGACAAAAGTGTGCAATAATATATTTAATAATAGCAGGTACATTATGTGTAACAAAAAGAAAATAACAATTTGTAATTTTTGCGTCTAGTTCTGTGCTTTATTTAAAAATGTTAAATCGCACAGTTTAAGCTTAAACCTCTACGTACAAAAATTATTGAAATTCGAAAAAAATAATACACAAAACGAAAATATCACATTTTATCTTCTTCTAAAAAAAATCAAATAAATAGACGCAAATTTGTATAAATAAAGATAATAAGATACAAAACGCCGTGAAAGTGTGTTCTTTCAAAAGTAAACTCATCTATTTTGGAAAGCTGCCTAAAGTTAAGTTTGAGAGCTACGCTTTCATTCAACCAACTGTTAATGCAGGGTATAAGAAAAGTTCGTTTGAAGCAAGCTAAATAGATAAGCAGCAAATCTTTGCAATCGTACCTGTGCCGAGTTGGTCCTCCGGTTGGTATTTGCTGCCGCACATTGGTCCATAATCGTCGGATTGGCCTAGGAACGCGTCCTTTATGCTTATACCGGTAACTGTAGACATAGGACTACATGGACGAGTGTTCATGGAACCCTCGTAAGGTACTGGATCGACGACTCGCGCGTCGCTTTCTCTATTAACCAACAATTCGGGAGGCAAACAGGATATATCGGATTCTTTTGATTGAGGCACAGATTGCGTCGTCGCGTACCCGGAATAGGGTGACGTTTTGACCGCGGAATCGTCGGGGCACAGAAACACTTCTATCTCTCCGTTTTCCGACCTCATGTGCATTTGAAGCTGAAAGTTTACAAAAGAACAAGAACATACGTATATAATTTACGCGAACACAAATTGTTCTTTGATATTCGCAGAAACACAACGTTAGCAAGTATTGAGCTTCTACTCGAATTTTACCTTTTGTTGACCATTGGTGATGGGTTGCGGGACGTGGAGGGTGGCTTCCGGCGGTGCCTTCACAGCCATAATAGCTTGGTCTTTGTACATTGGGACTGAACGTAAATCGTGATACGTTACATAAGCGTATTGTCTATCCGCGCAGAGTTCGCGTAGATTCTTATCGGCACCGTGAATTAATCGATCCAGGGTGTTCTCTTTAGCTTCTAAGTCCGCGACTTCTCTTCTAAGATTGGCTATATCATTCCGATTGTTCGGTAACTGACCGCCTCTGCGAATAAGAAATTCAAATAATTTCTCGGTTACAATATTACACAGTGGCGGGACTAAGACGCATTTGTATTAACACGTACTTCCACTGGATATTATTTTTACTCTTCTTCTCTAAGATACCGATGCCCTCTAAGACATTAGTGATGTCGTATATACGACGCTTTTGCACCTCGAGCTTCTCCGACGCGATGTTCAGATCCACTACGCCGTTCCGACTACTCTCCACTAGATGGATGAATTTTTTCGTGAGCAAACTCAACGATGTGTCGTATCGTGTCCTTTCTACCGTTTTACCTGCAATATATAACGAACAGGTCTTTCTTCGCACGGGGGAAAAACACGGGGGAAAAGATCATAACGTAAAAACAAATATTACTTTTGGTAGGTGTGTGACCGGTCAGTGAATTCGAGCCGGATCTTCTGCGTTTACCTCTCGGCGCTTTGAAAGCGGACTGGCTTGGGCCAGTTGTTCCTACTTCCAAATTCAGTCTTCTTTTCACCGCTTGAACTGATATCTGAAAGAAACAATACATTTTCCGCCAATGCAATGAACATTTGAGCGAAAACAGACTCATTAAGACTGCCAGAAGCGGAAAACATATTTTAGTTTCACCTCAGCTCGTGGTGGTGGTTGTGTCGGTTTCCTCGTTATTTGATAACAAGGTGTTTGCCCATACTGATGATCTTGCAAATGAGGGCTTGGCGTTTCCTCTACCACTTTCTGCTGAACCTCGTCCAAGGATCCGTCATCCAAAAACTCTGTTTTTACTGCGGAAAAACGTTAATTCCGAGAATGCTGACACAAGACACTCGAGTACTTTCACCAGCGGGAACTTACGCTTGGTTTCCGCCATATCCGGTGTGACAGGCCTAGCTGGATCCTCGAGGATCACTTGTCTCCTTACTCGAGGCATCCTGGCGCAGTATTTGTTTCTGAAATAAAAACAACACACACACGTGTAAAATAAACACGTATACACAATCGTCAAAGATAAAGCAGTATATCAATATACCAATTACTTTCTGATTAATAATTTACACATAAAAACGTTCGATACATCAAAAGCCGAATTAAATGAAGGTTCGATACATGAAATCGAAGCAAATGACGAAACACAAACAGCAAACAGAAAGAGAGTGATATCGACGATAACGATACAATGCGGCTTCGGAATCGCACACAGGATTATAAATAAATCGACAAATCGTCACGCCCACATAACATCTCGGCAAAAATCGCGTTTCGAACCGAGGCAGGAGATATCGTAACGCATCCGAGCGTCGTGGGAACATGAGGAAGCGCGCGGATCCCGTTGTCGCGTACGAACGGTAATCGTTGCAGGAAAGAAGAGGAGTACATATCGGGCGGGAGAGATACGCGACCGCGGCGGCAGTCGGCACAGACCTATTTCTAAGCACAGTCCACATTCTCGAACCCCGCTAATCGCTGCTGCTCGTCGCGTGCATGTGGCGGCGTGTTACACGTGCGACGGCGGCGGCGAGTGTCATTTTTAAATCCCAGTGAGTAATAAACTCGTTCTCACGCGCCGCTCCGAGAACGAGGCGCGAGAGAGAGACCGACGTGTCAGCACAAAGACGACCGTGTTTACACGCATGTGTCCACGAGCAATAACGGAAATAATAAGGGCGAAGCGAGCACCGCGCGCAGGCAACTATGTTGCACGATGTTGGCATCTCTTTCTATGTCTGTTTTCTCTCTCTCTCTAGAAAAAGGCGCAATTGGATTGCGCGGTGTCGGCGCTTTAGGTCGGACACGCACGAGAATCGAGTCCAATGAAAGTAGCCGCGAAAGAAAAAGGAAGAACGACGGCGGAACTTGAAGAAACTTCGATTTCTATGCCTGTAGATAGATATATTCCGTCTGTATTCTTAAAACGAGACGGAAGAAACGAGAACCGCGTAGAGCGGAAATACGTGAAACGTGAATCATGTAAAAGTAATGACAGGTAAATCCGGAGAAAAGATAAACACGATGGGAGGTTTTTGACCGATAACTTTTTTTTTTTTTTTTTTTTTTTTTAGAAATAGCCACAAATATGAAAAAAGCGAAGTGTTTTTGTCTATTTTGCCAAGCCGCGGTTTTATTTTTTTCACGTACTAACTCGAACATGCAATTTCCGGGGATTCGACGCGAAAGACGATTGTATCATGAGCCGCAACGTCAATGATTGATATTAGCTTCTCAGAATTTTCTTCTAAGAACGCTTCTTAACGCAAATCCGCAATCTGCATAAATAAACTGCACAAAAACCTTGCATCTGCATAACTTATGCAAATTTGATAGAGCTGCAACCGATCCGTAACGGAAAAGTTGAATGCGCTTTTGTGACAAAAAGTATAAAGACTCCAAGTTTCGCGATATAACATGCGTTACCTCGACGAGCGATGATTTCCGAAACACGAAGGAAGAAGGTGGTCGAAATGTCACTCTTATCGCATCCAAATAAATAGACGAATTTGTCACAGGCGATATTTTTTTTTGCTCGCAGAGTCGAGAAATTTAAAAGTTGCCGAAATGGCGATACAAGCTAATTCCTGATTATTTTCTTAAAGCTCCGAGAACGTTAAGCACAGCTGATCGGCTCGGTTGTTATCTTTTAAAAGGCACGTATCGAAATATTGTTCCATCATCATTTCGTTGATAAGTTCCGAAGTCGTTAATATCTTTCGGAATTTGATCAGAATTCCGACGGGATCTTTTGATTTGACGCAATTAAGCGGTTATCTCTCTGGACTGAAAATACGATTTGCAATGTATCAAAAATTCAGGATGGCAAACATAGCGTGTACACGCTATGTAAAATAGCGTTTTGGTTGTTGATGTGTGTCAACTGAAAGTGTTCACGCGCGACATCGCGTTTATATCGCATATTCATCAGAAACTATAAATAAGTGGATTACGTTCTCGAAAGTCACTCTTTATGCATGTATGCCTATGTCAGTAAGCGTGTCAGTTAACGTCACGTCAATGGAGCTCGCAAGATCCAACCTTATCTCTCACACGAAAACTCGAATTCGACGCGGAAAAAGATAAATATGTTGTATCGCTCGAAAATCTACACGAATGTTAAATGTCAATGTTGCGAACTTTGTTTCGTTAATCTTACGTATATTAATGCAACGAGAAATGTCGGATATCGGTTTTTAAACAAGTAGAGATAGGTAAAAACAAAGCGATTGAGCAAAGGAAATTAGTCGGAAATATCGTATCGCAAGATGACGATCCGGTGAGTGAAACGTGACACGTACTTCAAGGAGCCCATTACTGCAAATACTTGATACGAGTCTGAGAAAGGACCCATGGTGTGCGCGTCTGGAGAATTTAAAAAAAAAAAAAAAAGAAAAAAAAAAGAGCAAGCTCTCCGGATGAGATGACTGGTCTAAAGAAGCGAAAAGTTGTAGAGTCTCGAAAATAAATCTTCCGTGCTATCATTCTGACTTATTTAGTTCTGATAACAGAGGAACTTTGTAACTCTTTGATACTGTGGTTTTAACACAATTAAATGCAATCGTAGACAAATTTTAATCTGTTTTCCGTAATTATATAATTAACGATATTTCTCGTAAACATATGTATTCGATGATACATTTTGATCAGATGTGAATCAAGAAAAAACATTCAGAATCGATATTAGATTAGGAATACACGAAAAAACTCAAGCGGTAGGCGAACTGATCAATCACAGACAAGTTCTGAAGACACAATATCCCGGACGTTCTTTACATTGCTCGTCTGTGATTGGTCTATTCGGTTGCTGTTGAAGTTTTCCCGTGTGTTTCCGGCCTTACAACGAGTGAGGCACATTGCAAGAAGAAGCCGGCTCCGAGAACCTTGCGCCGGGTGTACATCGGAGCCAGCGAAAGCTACCGGGATCTCCCGAAGCCAATGGCAAAGCGATTCGTGCTCAAAGGTTGGAAGCAGTGCACAACAAAACCGAGTCATTGATTGGTCGCGCGTTTTATCTCGAAGATAAACCATCTGCCGAGCGCTTCCATGCCGCATTCAGAAGCGAAAGTGCGCTCGGGCGCAAAAACAACGGCAGATCTTCGACCGAGAAACAAATCATGCTTTTGGCACCAGGATATGTCACCGAATTTGTTTATCCGCGCGACGATCTCGTTATCTTCTCGCGAGAAACGAAATCGCTCGATCGCACGTTCCTGCCCATTGATTGGTCGTCGCCGTTCATGGGAACGACCCGAAGTCGGTCGTGGTGAGAGCACGTTGACGAGTGAAGTTTCTGCCAGTTGGCAGAATCGACGAGAAGACGTGCGTCGCACCGAATGTCGATTTCGCGGTGTTCGAACGTTTGGGAAACGATAAAAGCACAATCCACTCGACTACTTACACGGGAATAACGATACGTCGATCACCGGCCGATCCGGCAATCTTCTCTACTTCACGGCCGGTCACGATGTGGGCACTAAACGCCGGTCTTCACGGTGCGCAGGAAACGCCACCGCACAGCGGCGGCGGTGGCGACGATCGTCCATGAGAGACGTGCGCTTGTGCAGACGCAAAAACGAGTGCGCGACGTGTGTTTCGTGTGCACGAGGCTTCAGGCGACCAGATGTAGTGTGACAGACAGAGGGCCGGTCCCTCTTCGTTCTTGCTTGTCCTTTTTATTTCCCTCTTCCGCTGCCAGAGGTCTTAAATCGCGAGATTAGGGGAAGTCGATTGTGTGTCCTGGAAACGAGGTGAAAATTACAAAAAAGCAAGCTAATTCACTAGAATATCCGCGATTTCACACAAGTACGTCAGAACCTAGTGGAATTTGTTCACTTTTTGTCATTTTTATCTCGTCTCACGAGACAACACAACCCTCTCACCCCTTCCGTCTGACTGACGCGGTCGGATTTTTTTTTTCTCTTCCTTCACAACTTGAACACGATTCACTGAGGTTTTGAATGATGGAATCGAGCAGTATGTTTTACTTTCTTTTATTTCGCGTTGTTCGTATCTCTTGTCACAAACTGGCGGAACAATCGGGTGGCGCCGGCATTCTGCACTCACGTAACGCGTAATCAGCTGTTAACATCGATCGAAGGCCGCACGTTGCGGCCGGCGTTGTCGGCCGGAGTCTCGACTGTCGGGATTTCCCGAGTTTCTCTCGAGTAAATGAGACCCCAAAGGGGAGCGTTACTAAGGGGAGTCTCAATAGCAGTGATACGCGGCGGATGAGATACGGAGCGGAGGAAAACCGCGCCTTTTAACCGGCGAAATTATCAATTTTCGCACATCTGTACGCGTTTCCCGGAGACGGCTCCGCGCGATTTCTCTTATCTCGCGCGTTTATTCGCAAAACGGTGCTAGCAGAATTCTGAGAGTTTTCGCCTCGTGTATTTATCGTATCGCTCTCTCGCACGACCTCGTGTGTACGCTTGTACGCAGCACTCGCTCGTGGGACGCGCATACCGACGCGCGTACAACACAGGAGACGGTTATGCGAGCGCCTCGCTTACGTACGCACGCCGGTACGAGCGCGGCTAGACCGGAGGGAGATACGCTCGCTTACGCGCGCGCACACACACACACGTACACACATACACACACGTGCATCATAGCGGCCGACTCGTTTAAAGAGCCGCGACGGCACCGCCGGAACCCTAGTAAGGCGCGCTACAAAGGAAGGCAACGCTGTGTGACCCCGAGATATTTTTTGATGATGCTTTCCCTCCCTCCTCTCATTTCCGACGAAACACCTGAAACCGAACTTTCTATTAAATCTCGTGGAAAAACACGGTCGCGAGGAAACGTCGCTCGAGCACCGTGTGCTGACCTGTTTGACACGCGATGAAAACACGAAATACGCAAATGCGTCAACAACAACAACGATGACGATGACGACGATGCACGAGCATCGGTCAAAGAGCGAGGAAGAGAGAGACAGAAGAGTTGCGGCGCAAAGAGAATCGTATCCGCTTGCTCGCTCTGTCTCTCTTTCTTTCGCATTCGCCTGTTTTTTCTACTTACTTGGCTGCTCGCAAACGTGTGCGCTGTGCCGCACAGTATTTTAAGACGGAGACCCGCGCTCTCTTCCGGGAGGAGATGCAGCAGGCCAGCACACGGCACGCGGCGCGCGTATCAGAGGACGGCGGACCCGGTCATCATCCCAGGTCCGGGTCTTCTCGACGAAGTCGCGTCCTAGCACTTTGGTGACGCACAACAGGCCGGCGGTCTGGACGGCAAAAGTCGTGCCGGACGCGACGAATGCTTGGAACGACGGAACGGTCCGACTCGGAAAACGACGACGAGCTCGCACGTTTCTCGTATATAACCCTTCCTCGTCGTTCCGAAAAATGTATCTCTAATTATCGCGATCACTCGCTCGCTGTGTTCCCGCGACAACTCGATCCCGTCGTGATAGCGCGATCATTGTTGTTCCCGCAGTCGTCGTCCAAGTCGTCGTGGTCACAGTCAGTCGCATTAGTTCTCGTTGCATTACAGCTCTACGTACATGTACTTTGCAATTTCTTCCTGTCTGTCTCTCTCTCTCTCCCCCTTGGCATGTATCTCTTTCTCTCCCGCGTGCTGCTAGAGCACGGTGTCCATTTTCTTCGCGGTTCGATGCCGCCGCCACGATTTACGCTACGCACAGGCAGGTCGACGCCAGGCGATCGGGGCAGGTAGCCGGAAAACAGACAATCTCTTCACAAACGGAGCGGAGCCCGAAAAATACGCGGGATCAGGAGCGCTTATAGTACGGGTCGTGGTATTTAGGTTCCTTTTCACTGTCGGGAATGCGGCGTGGCGCGCTCGCTCGCTTCGCTCGGCTCGGGTTTTACAGTGAGCCCCGCCTCGGCATGCTCGGTTCGACTCGGGCCGACCAAGCCGGCGAGCAAGGAGAAACGAACCTTCTCTCTCTCTTTCTCCGTGCGCGTCTCGAGGCGTCGCGCGCGCCACACACGAGGCCGGATCGTGAGAGATCCGAGCCGGTCGAAAGCCCGGGTGCGAGCTTCCCTACGTTTCCTTTCGGCTGAAATATGTGGACGGAAAGGCACCGGAGATTCGCCGTAGTGCGCAACTGGCCGGTGTCCACGAGCTGCGGGATGTGGACGGAACGTGTGGCCGCCCGCGTGCGCCGGTGGCCGCGATGCCACGACAGAGACGGAAACAAAAAAAGGGAAAAGAGTAAGACGCGTCTGCACCAGCAGACGAGGAGCTGGGTGTTGTGCGAACGTCCGGGGAGAGAGGATAAGGAAGGAAAGTCCTCTCGAACAGACGCGCACTAGCTCGTACGTCGACGTATTACGAGACCCGCGACGTCGCGTCGCGTCACGCTGCGCCGCCGCGTGCATAAGCGCCCGCGAAAAAGCGTGGACGCGCCGCGGTGTGCGTGTCGACCGTTCTCTCGCGCACAACTGTCGTGCACGAGACGCGCGTGCGCCGCGAGCGTACGTAAGAGTTGTGTGTGAACACGTTTGATGCTTTGGGGTAACGGTGTGCGTGAGACGTACGATTGTGATAATGGAAGGTAGCATCAGTGTTCGTGCGCTCGATGTCCTTGCTCCTTGAAACAACCTTGCAGATACGTCGGAGAAAAGTGAGAATTTTCTCCAATGAACCCTCGTGATTGCGAATTTTCCGGAATCGCTCGGCTGTCCAATCGCGGGCGGTATTTTAAAGTAGTATAAACATTATGTATAAACAATATAATCTCTTGTCAACTTACCAGGTCAACTTTGTCAATCGTAGTGCGCACCCGTGACGATTCAGACGCGTTCACGCGCGAAAGGCACTCGTACAGATCGACGATCCCGGAACGCGTCGTTCCTCAGCGCCTTTCATAAGTGCGCGCGCTCGCGACCGGACGGCAAGTTCTTCGCGCGACAGCGGGTAGCAGCAGCGGTCGTCCGTGTGTGCGTGTGCTGGCGTGTCGGTGAGACGCGCGCGCGGGCCGGTGTACCGGCCATCTGCCGGTCGCGCGCGACAGCTGAAATACGCGCGCCAAAACCGTCGTCGGCGCGCTACCTCTTCTCCGTGAGGTCGCGCCGCCACCAGCTCTCCTCGGCGATGCGATATGCGATAGGTCCGAATTGTCACCGGATGATGTCACGTTCGCCCGCGCGAGATACCCCCGAGCGAATATTGTTGAACCGCCTTTCTTGTACGAGAAACCGCCTGATAATCACTCGATAACATCGGCTCGTTATTACCGCAATTAGGAGCGCAAATCTGTTATCTCACACGTGTGATCGCGCTTTTCCAAAGATCCCGAAGCGCCGACGAGAAACCCGCACGAGCGTCCGAACCGATCGCTAACAACCATTGAGTTTACCCGCCAAAACTCGAGGCATCCTTTTTCCGCCAAGCATCTGCCACACGGACGACAACAGTATTGTCGTTCGGAGAAGTCCCTGCGGACGCTTCGCCGACGCCGCCGCCGTCGTCGTCGTCGAGAACGTGGCGCGGTTAACTACTCTCGCACGCATTCCCGCGTTTCCAGAACACACTATTACCATACCGGTCCGCCATGCTCGCGGGTGTTGGCGAACAAAAGTCTGAATCTTTGTGTGTGTCTCTCTCTGTCTCTCTCTCCCTCCTTCCTTTTCCCTTTATCTCTACAGGTCGCCGATATCTAGTCCCTTTAACCCGGGCCTCATGGACTTGGCGCACTGGATCCGGCCGGACCAAAGTAGGGTGACAAACAATGTTACGCAGGCCGCACTCGCGAATTATGCAATTTAGTGACGTATTAATGTGGCGACCGTACGAGCGCGCATGCATTCACGCGCGCTTCCGACGATCCTGCCGAACGTACTGATGTTCCCCGTTTCTTGCCCGTTCTTGTCCGAAACCGTGAGCGTACGCGATTGTCCCTTCCTTCGCGAATGGAGGGGTATTCAGTTGCAGGGCTGTAGCTGAACGTAACGCGAACGGGCCCTGTGAACGTAACGCATCCAAGCGAGAAAATCGAGGGATATGAAAATATAATTTAACGCCAGTATAAACTCTCATGTACACTTCTATTTTTATGAAATACAAAATTGCTGTTGATCTCACTCTTTTTATTTTAACAGCAGAAACGTAATGATCATCAAGATCATCTGTTATAGAAAATACAAAGCTTTCTTGTAAAAAAAGTAATTATTACGATCATAGTTACTTTACAATTAAGTTTCATTATAAACTTATTTTCTTACACGCAAGAAACAGATTAACGTGAAATAAACAATTGGAATTGTTTTCTTCTTGCTACATTATGCAAGTAGAGAGAGAAAGAACTTACAAATATATAAAAATAAGACTATTTTAATTTTCTCCTCTTAAAACATACTTTGTATATTTTATATCAAACTTTTTGTTTTAAAAAAACCTGAAGAATTGCCTTGAAGTTTCATGTGTATCTGATAAAAGACTTAAAAGAAAATATTAACGCTGTCACAGCAGAAAAGCATTACATTGTAATATACTAAAACTGAATGGAAGCTTGTATTATCTTTTAACAAAAAGAAACATATTTGATAAGACACATTATTAATAATCAAGATCTTTAAACAAAAAAAACCTGTCGCGATGAAATGTATGTTCGTGACACTGCATTCCTGCTGAAATCGGATATCTCTCGTCGAGCCTTGTACTGTCGAACTACGCTTTTCCGGGAGTTCGGAAAAACTTCGTACATGCCTGAGTTAGGTCAAGCCAAGAAGGGGCCCGGTGCTTTCTTCATAACGTATTTATTTGAACCCTACAAAGCAAGTACAAAAGAATCGTATCCAATGTAGACCATAGGGGAGGCGTAGGGCGGCCTCCCTTCTTGCCTTTCGAGAGACAGCGTCTCCCTTCGCTTTTCTCTTCAACCCTCTGTTTAAAGCCGGTCTCATCCCCACTTTCTCAACTGGTTTTAAAGCGTGTCCGTAATCGTGCTGCGCGAGAAAACGTCGAGACGACCTGACGTGCTCTGATACTCGTCGCAGTCATATGTCGACGATCACGAAGACCTGGGGTTGATTCACCTCCGGGCGATCAAGTATTTGCATCGCCGAGTACGTGATCGCCTTCACCTCGGCACCTTGCGTGTGTTTTCCAATCGTGAATTCTTCGCCGTACGCGGTCATCTTGATTTTGAAGTTTTCCTTGTCAAATTCAGTAATCTTGACCTTCTAATAACAGATGTAATGTAGATTCGCATCTTTAGTTACGAAAGAACGACGAGGAGAGAGAAATTCTGCGACTCTTGATTAGCGATACTTGTCTCCTAATTTTTAAATTTAGCTAAAGAAAATTCTAACTGTTGTCACAATTAATACAATTGAATAAACAATGTAATTCTAAACCAGATAAAACTGACCATTCAAAAATGATGACCACGAGGAATTAACGAAGAATTCCCGTTGCTTTGAAACTAATTTTTTATACATCTTGTGTGTTCACACATATAATTACTGATATACACATGTAAGAATATCATATTGATAAATATTAAAATAAATTAGACATTATTTATTGCTACATAATATATTAAATTTGATATACAAAAGATACTACAAACATGGTTGTATTATTAAATGTATTATTTATAAGAGAAGAAAAAATATTATTATTTAAATCAAGTTAAATTACCTTGGGAATAAGATTAGGCTCGGCGCAAAATATGAAGAGCAGCTCGTCGAGGAAGTTGTAGAGCAGACTCATCATATCGAAGCCCTCAGCTTCCATATGATGCACCTGCTTGATTTCCACTCGTTCCAGCTCCGTCATTAAACCGAACATGGCCATCGCGCATTGTTCGAAAGTCTCCTTCAACGTGTCGCCCCACGCGTGCAATCTGAGAGCGATTTATAAATCATATCGACGAATTTATCTTCATCAGAATCACATGAGCTTTAAAACGCGAGTTTTTTCTAAATATCTGTCTATCGAGCCTTCTACGCACAACGGATGTTCGAGCACTTTTAGGTTAGTCGCCGATGTAACCTACAAAACAAGCCGGCCAACGCCGGTCAGTGTTGCGATATCTGAATTCAATACTTACTGCACATCTGCGGTGTGATCGAGATCTGAAACAAGGAATCGGAAATTTCTCTGTGAGCGATTTTACATGCGAAAGTTTTTGACAATACCATCAATTTCGCGAATGTTGCGTCAGTCGGAATTGAGCGACAACAAAGATTAGATATCTAAACGTGTACGTTCACATGCTTCCCGTTTTGAAAAAGAGTGAACAAACGACATTGACGGTAAAAAACACGCGAATATAATACTTACATTCATATTGCACGGGCGGTATATCGAGATCTTCTTCCTGCAGCTCGGCCATGATTGCGCACAGCTGATTGTCCGTCCGAGTCTCCCACGTGGTTGACGCGATCAGCTGATTCACTGACGGGTTTAATCAACGACGACGTAGTCGGCGTGGGTGAGTTCACGCCGGCCAGGTGGCGCTACTTATAAGCGAATCACTTTGCGATGCTTCACAGATGTATCGACTGAACCTGTGCGCGAGTTGCATCACGACCGCAGCCGCTGAGATTGGATAATACCGACCGACCGCGGATTAGAGAAGTATGTGCGAACCGCGGTCGGAATCAAAGGACAATATATTTTGCAACATCCAACCGTTGACAAATCTCCGACGGCAGATCAATTATCTTTTAGTTTTTGTGTGAAAGATGCAATATAGAATGTACATATACTCATGCCGTTATATATAAAAAAAAAAGATATATATATTGCCAATATTTCTCTCCAACTCTCTACAATTTCTTTTATATTCTGTCTAGATTATATTTTCCGTAATATTTGTATTAGTAGAAACAAAATGAGACATTACGAATATATATTATTATAAATAATATTTTATTAATACTCACATATAAATAATATAATTAAATCTGTTACTTGTTTTATTATATTTTTTCTAGATATTTATAATTATTTACCATATAAAAAATTCGGAGAGCTTAGGTCGATCGGATTTTGCTGCGTCGAAATATTTGTATGATATACTGCAACACAGTGTTACTGTTGTTTTACGTGCGAGCAAATTTGTTTCCTCCGCCATCGCCGCCCGATCGTTGCACCTGTTTTGCGGACCAAATGCGGATCGTTATTCGTAATTATACCGTTCATTGTGCAACGAAGCGCGGCGGTGCGCGTCGCGCTTCTGTGTGCGTTTCATTAGTGGTTTACGCGCGGTGGCTTAGAAGCGGTCACCGTTGAGTGAACGGCGATCGGCATAAACAAGCCACTGTGTTACTCGAGGACCTACATATCTTTCCACCGAATCAACGAGAAGCAGGGGCATTTTATCGTTTAGGTCCACGGACCACCGATTGCAAGTCAAAATAAATAAATAGACTCGCAAGGTATTTTTAAAAAAATCTCCTTCCTGCGATCTATTTAATAAAATAAATATGAATTAAAAAAGGATTACTATTTCTTAAAAAAAGGATCTTAAAGAGAACGTTGAAGAGAATTATTTGCAATAATCACATCAGCAATAAGTCTATAGTTTAGAAAGAAACAAGAATTTTGTAGAATTTTTATTTTAATTAAATATATAGGTAAATAATATGAGAAGAAATACAGTACAAAGTTCGATAACCTAAGGCGTTACTACGCAGTAGGGACGTAAATGCGCGCTCGTTCCTCGCAACAGGGGAAGAAAAGACGCGTCTGTCTTCTTTTTTTAATCCGACAAGGACTCCGCTTATTTTTCTTTCTTTACCTTCGCAAGGACTCGGTTGCACCGCCGCTCGCGCGCTCATTGATCCGCGCGAGTGCATTTATGCAGATTATAAGCACACGCGATTTGTGTCAAACGAGTACGATGTTGGACGAAAAACGCTGGCGACTGTTTATTGCGCGAATACCCACCAATAAGATTCGCGTGATTGTATCCTTGTTCGCTTCTCCGTAATGTGTGAATAAAAATCTGTTTCGCGTGCCATTAATTACGGCGTTCGTTCGTTATTTGCGAAGCGGAATAAGGAAACAACAATAATGAGCAATTGCGAGACACACTAGCATTTAGTTAATTCGTGGGAGGGTACGCGCTCTCTCCCTTTTATTATCTAACACCGTCTTATTATGCCAGCTGTGTGTCGCATGGCACACTGTGTTGCGCGCCAGATGTTACGTTTGTTACAACAGGCAACTGTAAGTGTAGCTTGCCGCACCCTTAAGTAGCGATGCCGGCCACCTTGTGTGACAATAAAATTGGAAACACGTGGCTCTCGGGAAAAGCCCGTTTCGAGAGAAGAACCTAGTTCTTAGTTCAGCTACTTCAAGAAAACTTCACCGACACGACGACTCTCTGTGTCGCAATGTCGTGCGCGACATATAAACGAACAATAATTATTGTGGAAGAAAACCACGCGAGATATAATTAGCTCGAAAACAAACTTACTAACGTGCTAAAAAACTTCATGAACAAAAAAATTTGACACAGAAACTTAATACATAGAAGTTAATAATTAGATATTTACGCGATATTTTTAAATTGCTCTTTTCTTCTCTTTGCTTCTGAATAAAATAAAAGCGCGCTAGCGTGTGTCACTTTGTTTAAGAATCCACGTCTGTCATACAAGGTAAAAACACGTAAATGAGAAAGGGATCGAAGCTCACTTGTCGTCATTCATAATAATCACACACAATCACCATCGATCCACATAGGCAATCTCTCCAACTTGCGTTGCATATTCTCGATATGCATCTGCGTCTTACGGTGCGAAGTCTCGTCGTGAGTGGATCTCGTTTTTTTTGCGGCATTTTTTCCATCCAACCAGGAGAAAAAACTCGTTTTTCTCGCGTCGTGTTCGACGCGATGTGTTCCAAGGGCAGCTACTTCGCGCGCGCATTCATGATCTGGTCCCGATTCCACATTGCGACTAGATAAACAGTGATGACGTGATCGATCGCACCTGCGCGATCGCCGATATCGCGCAAGAAAGTTGCGTATGTACGTACGCAAGGTCGCAAGGTCACAAGAGTCGCCCACCCGGAGTATCGATTGCGAGACGATCTTCCTGTTGTTAATAAAAACCTCTTCCTGATGCACTTGGTTCTTCGTAGGCGATTCATAATTGATCAACTTACAGCGACAAGTTCATCAGGCGAATAACGATTAGATGATTAGATCGAAGGTCTGTCTGTAGGTATTTTTTTTTTCCGTTGTGTCAACACGTAATGTTTCATCTACAGTTTTGTTTTAACATAGAGAGATACCGCTGATGGCGGGTAGCTTTAATGAGCTCCCTACTCTCGAGTTTTTAATAACGGTTATTATATGAACACAGTGATGTTCACGTTGGTATCGTAACAGCTATTGTTTCTCGCAAATAGTGTTTTATTTAAAAAAAAATGTCTACCTTTAGATTCTTAGATGGTGATTAGCGTCTATAAGCGATACTTGCATAATAGATGGAAATATTGGATATGTAAGATTGAGTGTGAGTGAAACACCACGTTGACTACGCGGAGAGGGCAGATTTCTCAGAGATCTTTATAATTAACGTGAAAAAAAAAAATGATTAAAAAAAAACTAAACGAGAGAGAATCTAAGGCGAAAGGGAGAAAACTTTTCCTTCTTTAACACAATAAATCTCTCCTCGAGAAATGATGAAATCGGATCGGTTTCTCTTCAATAACACGTTTCAGCGTTTTCTTGCGTCTGTTTTTCGGCCAGGACATAAGTATACGTCTAATAGTCACTTTAAATTGCGGAAAGAAAAAATTTACGAAAGTGTTGGAGAAAGAAACATCTTGCTGGTTCGCAGTTCTCGGAACAGAAATCGCACTACGGCGCGAACAGAGCAGCAATGAGATCGAGCGCGACTCAATTATACCGAACCCAAGATGCCTATGCTATGACAATGAACAGATCACAAAGAAGAAACAATAGATTTTTAACGAGAGATGACCTTAGCTGTGCCTACACACAGACTTCGGAATTATCATATTGCTTTCCTTCTAGATTCTCGCCATTTTTCACTTGCCTCGCATTTTTTTCAAACACAAGGAAAGAAATTCTTTTTTATAGAAACAACATTATACGGAAATTGATTTTTATCTTACTTATCTTATCATATTTTCTCGTTTTACATTTTTAACATTGTCTCTTGAATATAAGTTTTTAACAATTGAATTGAGACTCTGTTCTACTCCATATTTTTAAACAATATACTTCAAAAGTAAAATTATACGATACCGAATTTTTCAAATAAATGGAAACTACAAAAATAATTAGTTTTTATTACTAAAGAAACTTTCCATGGGTTTAAACCGAAAATTTTTAGATCCTAGTTACAGATCCTAGTTAAAGTGACAGAAAGAACTAGACATCTTTTTCGTGCTGTATCCTATTTTTCCCAAAGAGCGTCCCATCTTTCCCAAACAAAAGAGCCGCAATCGCGTTTTCCGTCGCCGCTGACCGAGTGCGACCGCCGTTGCTATTCCTCGCCTCTCACGTGTCGGCGCGCTTTAATGACATGCAATTTTGCAACGTATCTTTGCCGAGTCCTTGGGCCGGGAAACTATATAAACCGACTGTTTATAATTGGCCAGACTAGCCGCCAGGATTTTTAACCAGGCAGGATGTCGTTCTACGCGCTCACCGTCTTCTGCGCTACCGCGTTCGTGCTCGTCGCGGCTCAAGACCTCGAGCTTCGTAAGTCCTTTTGTTCAGCCATCACTTTCCTCAACCTTTCAAGGGTCGTCTCCGTAAACGAGTCAAATTAGTTCGCGTTTAAATCATTGCTTCTTTCAGTCTTGTATCGCGTTTAGTTTTTAAAAAGGAAGTCACGACTTTGTTAATATCGAGAAGAATTTATGACAGTCTCGTATGTCATTTCATAGAAAGTGTGTGACACACATACAACCATAAGTAATAACTTTTTATTTTTTTTACATATTGATGATTTTTTAATTTTTATATGAACAAATCGTTTGTGATAGTTTTGATTTCATATATAGAGACGTCAGTTAGATTAGATTTTATCGTGACATGTGCAATTGAATTCATTTCACGCGATGTAATTGTAATATAGATTTACTAATTGTGAGAATCTTAATTAACGCGTATTCTATGGAAATTAAAGTAAGAATTACAAGCTTATATGATTCATACTGTCATCAATTATTGCTTAAAAAGCACTCGCAATGTATGCACTTTAGCGCGTTTATTGACACGTCTGTTATTGACACTACATCGTATATTTAACTTTCACTTTCTTACATTTTGCCCTAAAGATTAAAAAAAATACTGGCAATGACATTATAAGAAATTGAAATAACAGAAATTACATCACAAGGCAAATAAAATTTGAAGTGAACGCAAATCTAAGTCTTAATTTTAATACAATTTCGAATAACTTCTTGGTACGAAGGTACCTTCTATACGAAGGTACACATTTTGTATGACTTATAAAGATTTATGTTTATGGTTGAGTGATCAGTAATTTCGAATGTACATTTACATACGCACTCGCAGTTACGGTTGAACGGACAATAATTGCACAAGTGTACACATTTATTACTCATTTACTTAAATTAGTTTTTACTCGTCAATTGCACTAATTGGTCAATAGCATAATTAGTTCTTCTTTGTTAGCGAAATTGCGAACATTTGGTGACGTATTATTATCATTTAATTGTATGATCAAAAAAAAGAATATCTTTTATTAATTTTTTAATCGATAAGTTTGCAATTGCTTGTATGCGGAGACTTTTCTTGGCCAGTTTGCACGAAAGTTACGGTGATCAAAAATTCTACTAAAATATTCATTTCTATTTCAATTCTATTCTACTAAAATATTCACTTGTAAAAAATTTATTTGTTAAAAGTCTTAAATTAATCAAGAATTAATTCGCGTAAACAGTGAGAAATAATTTTCAGGTCAACGTTGGAATTTCATTATTTTACTACACGTAATTTTGTACAGAAATATTTGAGACAAGTATGTAGTTCATAATGTCAATGTTCAATACATTTATCTCTTTCTCTATACTTTTTTTCAAACAGCTGTGCAGACTTGCAGCCGTGATGCAGCTGACTACACATCATGTCTGAGACTTGCGATACAAGAAGCATGGCCGAACTTCGTCTCAGGTATTATTTTTATTTAAACTATTACACTAATTCACTCTATTGTATTTTGCATTGCATTTATTACGATTTAAATATATTTAAGCAAGCATTTTTTTCCGCCGCATTTAATATCGTGTCGGTACTTTATGTATAAAAACGTCTTTCGAAAGGTATTCCGCAACTCGAGATCCCGATTTTGGACCCGTACTTCACTGATCATCAGAGAACCGTGTACGAATCACAAGATATCAAGGCGGACATAACGGTCACAAACGTTAACACTTATGGACTCGCGAAGGCTCAGTTCCTAGCGGTAAGACCGCATCATTCTCCTGATTACTTCAAATTGGAAGTCGACGTTGAGTTGCCGAAGGCGCTCATCGAGGGTAACTATAAGGCGGACGGATCTATAGGATCATTCCAAATTGGCGGCGAAGGTACGTGATTAAAATGTGCAGAGTTCTTATTTGATTTTTTAATATTAAGCTTCTTTTGTCACGTCTTTAGAACTGTTTTCATTATGTTCTTTTACTCGCGATAGGATTCTTTAACATCAGCATGGAGGACGTCAAGGCCACGTGGGCCATGGAAGGACCCGTAGCTAACGACAGATGGACGATCGAGCACTTCCATCTAAACCCGGAAGTCGGCAAAATGCAGGTCTGGTTTAGTGACATGTTCAACGGTAACGAGGAACTCAGTAAGTATCTAAAACTGTTTTCTTTTTTTAAATACTTCTATACTAGAATAAAATCACTCAGGAATAATGTGAAAAAAAAAACAATTAGATGCAACACGCGTTGTTAAACATCTTTTTGTCTCAAGTCGCAATTGCCTCTTATTGCCATCTAACAATTATCTCGTTATATCACTTTGGCAATTAGATATTCGATGCGAAGCACAAATACGTGTTCCGTAATCCCTCAGTCTTATATAAAGCGGTATCTGTGTGAATCCGACTAATCTCGACCCACACACGTTCTCTTTCCGCCTCGGGAGATGTCGTATATTGCGTGACACGTGCAAATTTCACTTGCAGATCAAGCCGCTATGAGATTCGTCAACGAGTACTGGCCGCAGTTGTACCGCACGATGTTGCCGTTCGTGGCGAAGAACTGGGACGAGCATCTCACCGAAGTCAGCAACCGCATATTCTCTAAGATTTCTTTCTCGAAAACTTTCCCGTGAGATCTATGAAGATAGACGATTCCTCGTAGCCGTAGTACGATCGAAGATAAGCGCGCGTCGAATTTAGAATCGCGAATATTTTAAGCAACTCGCGCTCGAAAATCGGCGCGAAGGAACCGCAAAGTTCCTCTCTCTGGGAGGTCCGCAAACATCCGTGATAATCTTACTTTTTTTCTTTCTCTTCGTGATAGTGTTATCTATACGTATGTATTTTTTTTTTTTTTTGCACATTGTCGACATGCGTGTAAATAGTGCGATAGTTAGTATGTAATAACCATGAAGTATGAACGTAGATTTACTTCTAGCATTGTTATTATCGTGTTACTCTTATTTTCTTGAAATACTAGTGAAAAGTTGTTTTGTGTAAAGCATAATACGTGTAATAAATTACATGGAGAAAAATAACACAGGCAGTGCCAAACAATGTCAATTTTCAAGGCACTTGCTTCGAATTATTGTTTACTTCAAAGGTAAAAGAAAATTGAAGATAATTGAATATTTGTTATTACATATTTTTATTGTATTCCATCACAATATATATTGTTAATTATTATTGTGCATTAAGCAAATTACCACATCTGATAGCATATGTCGCTGTCTCAAAAAAATACTCAAATTTTAATGCTTCTGTTTGATAACTTCTACTCGGATTTATTTACTTCTTTTTTTTTCAATCATGAATAAATCGTAAAAATCGCAATTCGTGTGTTTTAGAAACATCAGAATAAAATCACAGTCGATACTAATGTACGATTGTAACTCACGCACGGTGACATTTTGCTTCAAACATCATCTTCAAACGTATATTATCTGCAACTTGCAAAAAATACTCAAAGAGACTGTGGTAAAATCTTAGAAAAATAATGTAATCGATATGGAAAATCACAGTTTACACTACCTTCAAGTGATAAATTAGTGACGTTTTTGTCGTAAATCTAAGAATAATCGAGACGTTCTACATTTTATAGAGCACGTGTCCAGTTCCCGTTATACATTCATATTAAAGAGCGATCGATTTTACCGAGGGGAGAAAAATAACGGTCGCTATATATATATATATATATATATATATATATATATATCTTAAGGTATAAGGAACGATTCCACTGGCACATGCTGCAACAGTTGGTTGACAATTCCGGCGAAGAGCCCCGACAATTTTCTCTTCAGCTGCGGTTCCATCAACTTCAGCACTTCCTGCCCGTTTTCCCGTAGAAAGAGATTGGTCGCCTCGGCTGCAAAAAATCAAGACAGAACAAGTGAAGCAACGCGGATCGCGAAGAGATTTTCGATCTCGAAAAATTGATTCGCGCGATTTGCTCACTGAGTATCCGATTGTTCTTGAAGATCTTGCTGACGCGCATTTGCACGTCCTTCACGCCGAGCACGACGTCGAGGTTCTCCACGTGCAGATACGTCTTCTCGTTTTGCAATTTCGTCGACACGGTGCCTCTGACTAGAGCTCTGGCGTCGCCGAAGCGCGCGTGGAACGTTCCGTTTCCGCTGGCAGGTAAAATGATCAACACGCCGGAACTGCGAACGAATTAAATTTGCCACAATAGAATAATTCGGATAATTATTTCATCGCTCGTCAGATTGATGGAGAAGTGTGCTCATATAATGAAACATTACTTTAATACATGCAATTTTTGTTTTCTGTTTTTTTTCTTCACGTAGCTCCGAGAATCTACCTGGAATAATGCGCGTCTAGTATGAGAGCCGGCATTCGCACAATGGCCTGGAACGGCGATCCGAGCTTGATATCCTCCACTGTGTAGTTGCTTGCTCCCCTTACGTAGAGGTCGCGTAGCTGAACTTTATAACCGTTCACACCACCTGTCAGAGAGAGAGTCAGCTCGTCCATCTGTTGGAATAAGCAGAATATAGCGAACGCGTGTAACGGCGAAGGTCCGACTTGTAATCTTTACACGTCTCAATGTCATTGCACAAGAAAAATTTTCTGCGCCATCTCTCTCGAGGGTTTAAACAGATGTGCTTTGAATTGTTGCGCTTTATAACGTGTCCTCTCCGATGTATAAAATATTTACAACTATTGCACATTTATCTGAATGTAAGTTTGATTATTGAATGCGATAACTTGTTCGCAACTCCGGTTGCAATTCGATTTATTTACAGTTTTGATATTTCTGCTGCGACATCTGTGCGTTTGACTCTTATAGATCTTAGTTGATGGCTCAATTTTATAAACTGCTGAACTTACGCGAAACGGTTCCACCGCGGGTAGCTCGATTTCGGGTATTCCGGCGCTTAAATAGGGCCGCAGATAGTGCAGAGCGTCGATCAGACAAGTTATCAGTTTCGGATCGCTTCTGGAACATTGCTTCACATACTCGGCTGCAAGCAGACATGGCTACTGCAGGTCGGCCGTCTCGTTTAACGTATAACTTAGTCACGTACATTTTAATTCCATCATAAGATATAATAATCTTGGATCTTCGCGAATTCCGTTTCCTCGCTTATTTGCAGCGAGAGAAATTTGATGTTCTAGGTCGGACAAGAGTAAAAGCGCCGATGAGAGCAAAAAGCGTCTTAGCCGCCACACTCGTGTTAAAAGTGAAAGTATTATCTCGTGACAATATGCACCTTATGAGCGGCACACTGTAAATTGGTACGGCTGCTGGAGGTCATCTATGCCGAGAGTTTTTTTTTTACAAGGATTTTGCAAGACTTTTGCGTAAGATTTTCCGTGCAATAAGTACACAAAACTTAAGCGGAAGATTGACTAACTCTTAAATGTTTTACTTAGTGTAGCTAATTAGAATGACATTTATTGTTTTTTTTAAATGTCGCGGTATATTTTCTTTAGTGTTTTATCAAATCTGTGCGAATTAAGATAATAATTTCAATTGTTATTTTTTAACTGCGATAAGTTTATCGTGTAGATGTATTTTCACGTTTAGACTTACGTCTAAATAAATAAAGAAACTTCGTGTGTCTCTGTACTGAAGTACTTGTCCACAACGTTGCGGCATTTTCTACGGAAATGGGAATCCGGCTTTTGCGACAGTGTAACACGATTGCGTGCAGAAAATTGTACGTAATTTGAATTTCAGAGTTTGTCTTTATTGCAAAAAAAGTATTTTATAACAAATAGAACTTTGTAAAAGTTGTGCTCAGTCAATCACAATCTATGTTCTCAATAAGTAATAATTACTTTTATCACAATTTTCTCGCACTGTCGATTAATTATCACTTTATTCAATTAAACTGAGATATCTCATCTAAAATTTCTTTTAAAAAAATTTAAAAACTTTAAATAAACACGCTGATATTGTCTTTTTTTTTTTTTTGGAATATATTAATTGCGCTTACGGCTGGAATCAGAGGACAGAATCGCCGTGGAACCGACGACGAGAACGAGGATAGCCCACAGTCTCCCGATCATGGTTTCGATCACAGGGGGCAGTCGGGACGATAATCTCGCGGAAGTGCTGCTAGATTGAGTTTGTTAGGATTCGCAGTTTCTTCCGGCGGTTCCAACGGACTCGGGATGTCGTCACGCGCGAGATGATCGCCAGATTCGAGTTCGACTAAAGAAAACCTCGCGAATCCCCGGTTAAACGACGCTTTAACGACGCTAAAGCAACACTGACTATGCAAGGAAGGGCATTGACAGATGGCAGATCGTGGAGCTACACTCCGTGTATACTTTCACTGCTGCAGCTCAATGCACCTGTGCGCCTCCTTCGTCGTCTGCACTAGCAGACGAGTCTCGCTTCGAGATCCTAGGGACAGCTTAGACGAAAGCAGTTTGCCCCGGGGGGAGAGGAACGAGCAGCGAGATGTGATCGTGTAATAGCGTCTATATGAGAAACATTGATCGATACATAATAATGCTGGATTCAGCCGCGGTACGCTGTGTATGAGAAATCGCGATGTGAAAGCATGAACACTGCCTTCATAAATTACCGATTCTCATGAATAATTCATCAACCTTGCGTGTTTCCAGATAAATTGAATTTCATTATTGCGATCAAAACAATATTTAATTTAAAACTCCAGAGAATTGGAAGAATTACAAATATATATTTGAAAAATATATTATTTGAAAAATACATATATTATTTGAAAAATTATACGTTTGCCCTATATTTTTCTTATACAGTTGACGTTTACGAAGAAAGACAAATCGATAAGATACGTGGGACGTAGTAATTTTTTTTTTTTTTTTTTAATATTACAACATAAAAAATCGCGCAAGAATTGTGTGACTGATTCCTTTTTTATAGCTCTGCATGAATGAGGGATTTCTCATTCTCAGCCGGAATCTCTGTTCAAAATTCAATAAAGACTCGTGAGACGAGACAATACTCTCGCACGCAATGTAAAACAACAGATGTTGATAAGGCACGATTGCAGCTACATCATAACGGTACAACGTACCTCCGCGCAATGATGTAACAAGTCGTTTGCATTCGACCGCAATTAAGCCGATTGCATTGTGCAATGAGATTTCGATGGCATGAGCGCGTGTGTCATATTATGTATAACTGATTGTCTTATTATAATAGACATTTGTGACAATATCATTAACTCTACTAATATTGCAAAATATTCTTAGAAAGACATTCAGTTTTTAAAATTTATTAAAAACTTCAAAATTTATTAAAAACTTCAAAACTTATTAAAAACTTCAAAACTTGTGTATAAAAAATTTTTTAATTGGAATAGCAGAGACAGGGCGTATCTGAACTAGTTGCTGGATGGTTTTTGCAAGTCGGTGTAAATCAAAATTACGAATTTT
>QVOA01002755.1:0-38584 GCA_014825685.1 Pseudomyrmex cubaensis
ATATATATATATATATATATGTGTGTGTGTGTGTGTGTGTGTGTGTGTGTGTGTGTGTGTGTGTGTGTGTTATATAAATAAATTAAACATTTATGCACATTTATTAAACGTTTTTTTCTGCTTTCCAGCACGGATTTTTATATTCGTTTATATATATATATATATATATTCAAACGCGATGTAGTTTCGCTAAATAAATATATATCAGCGTATATAAGAGAATGCAAACATCACTTATATTTTCCGTAAGCCCGTGGGAAAAGTAAAATATTGATTATTTTATTTCGTCAGTTTTTATTCTGACGCTACATACGGACTGTCTGAAACGTATTGTATGTGAATGTCACATGTCATTTATGTTTCATACGGATTTATTTCAAAAAACATCAACACCAAATACACACATTTGAATATCATATATAGACTGTTTCAAAATTCACTGACATTACTGAAAATCGATGTACGATATAACGTGAACTACAGATTGCCAGTGAATCACAGCCATATAATAATATTGTTGAACGGTCACCGTCAGTGTACTTAGAGGTACCAAAACTGAAGGTTCTTACCAGAAGAGTAAGACACAAATAAATTTAAAGTAACGGACATTATGCTTCATATATAAAAAATAGTGCGTTATTGATAAAATTTTCACAAAACCGTAATATTTAAAAATAAATTCCGGCTGTCATTTCCTAGATTGCACTCGCAAAAATAAAAAAACTTGTTCTTTTTCTAATAATGAATACATTTCGGAAAGTGAATAAGATTCGTACACGATAAATCTCAATTAAAAGCGTCTATCAACATGGAGTGGATAGACTACACACAGAACAGTGGAATTAACAGTGAAACTAACAAATCAGATGTACCTCTAAGTATTAAATACCTAGTAGATAAGGTAAAAAAAACTTTTCGTATAATAATAAAACTAATCTCTCTTATACAGTATAAAAATATGTATTTATTATCTACATTTGTGTATATGTATTTATTGTCTATATTGTTCAAATACAAATTCGATGATTCAAATATAATTTCAGGCAGAAAAATATGTACTGTTCACACGTCCAATAACAAAAATGAAAATTTTACAATTTCGAAAGATATTAGAATTGAGCTATATTTTGGATACTAAATTACATCTCGTAAAAATATTTATTTCAAAAGCAAAAACTTTATTAAAAATCGAATCAACGCAGTATATCAAGGTTGTATAAAATGAATATGTAAACTGGTGTATCTAATTATTTATAAATTTGTTCATAATATATACAGTGTTATATTGTGTTTTATTATATAATGTTGTTATATTGTGTTTTATTGTATAATGTGCGTTTAATTTTGTCTAAACATGTATAGCCGTTAAGTAAATCGTGATGTAGTCTCTCGCTTTAAATGACACAAAACATGAATGACATAAAACATATTTGTAGGAAAAAATATTAGAAATCATAGTAAATATATGTCATGTTCAGAAGGCCATTACGATGATAAGCAAAGATGTAGAATTAGTTGAAATTATATTGCGTTTCTTTGGTATTTGCAATAATAATGATCGATTACAAAAAACCTTATTCAAATTTCTATTTTTAATAACATGTGAGATTGAAACAAATCCTACATCAATTTGGAAACGTCACTTACTAAGATATAATTATCTTTTGGGACCGAACATAATTTACATACTGACGCATCTTACTCCAAGTAAAAACTACTGCATTCTATATTAAAATCGGAAACATACACAATGTTTCTTTCATATTCCATAATTTTATTTTATGTTTAGACATACGAACAAAAGATGGATACATCATTATAAATTATAACTCATTTATAGACATAATAGTAGCGCTAGAAATGTTATCGGAATTGTTATTACCAGATGGAAGCAGCATCTTAGAACATCTATTTAAAATAGAAGACTTAGTGTCTGCATTACAGACAAAGTCTTTTATTTTTTTGAGCAAACACGCTCGACGCGTTGTGCGACTCGTTCAACTTTCTCGTTGGATCATCGTAAGAGAATGGCTGATACTTATGACGAATATCACAAAAATGAACTGTTTTAAAGTTAAATCCTGTGACTTCGATTTAGAGAACGACATAAACAGCGTACTTAGTCTGGATGATATAACCGGAATGCTACACATGTGTAGAAATGTATATTATTACGAGATGTTATTGTATGTAATATTTTTTTTCTGTTACATGCGTATACATATATTTTTTATTCACACAAATATTATTTTTAAAAATTGAATTCCACTTATTGTTACAGTTTAGAAGATATATGGGAATGGAAAAATATTCTACTAAAGTCATTGGAAAAGTCTATTGACGTCTTACATAAAATTATAACGCTATCGTTAAACTCATTTCTAGGAAGTAAAACTCTGCCAAGAGTGGCAGAAATTACAAGTGACATCTTAGCCTTTATGAAAACAAAGTATTACCGATGCATGCTTGATTTGAATGGTGAGATCACAAAAAATATAATTCAATCTTATATATGAGAAAAATAATAATGAAATCTATCTATAAAAAGAAATATGTCTTGCGATATTAATTGAAAAGCTGTGCGTTTGTAAAATAAGGTAATTACAACAAAATTTGTCTACAGATATGCGACATGTAAAACATTACTTGATGCACATTACAAGACAGTGGAAGTGCAAGGAATTCATGGAGTTATTCCTTATATCGCAGTTATATCCACTGATAATTAAAAACTATTTTAACTTCCGTAACTATAATCATGTAATATGGCATATAAAACCTATTTGCAACATATCACAGCGTATAAAATTGCACAAAACGTATAACGCCTGTTTGTATCTTTGTAGTACCCGTGAATGATTTCAATGTCTATATTTCAAAATAAATTTAATATAGATACACATTTATATCTATATGTATTAAAAAAGAAGATAAGGTGTTCCGTCAAGTTAAGTACTAGCAAAATTCAGTTTAAAAATCGAAAATAATATTAATATTTCATATCTATCCTTGCGTTACGTACAAAGTTTACATAAAATTATTTATGCAACTATAGTAGTATTATGTACTTAAAAAATATATAAAATACATAAATACATAATAGACAATTTATGTGTTTAGCCTTTGAAAGGTTTATTAACAAAAATGTATTTTTTTATGTACTAATAACTATTATACGTTGTGTTTGGTTTTTACTTTTCAAACAGAAGGTTCCGTTTTAAAATAGTTTGTTCTCTTATATTGTCATTTGTTTTTTTCATGAAGAAGATATATCCCTTATTACTGTCTGCTTTTGACGGAACACCCTGTATGTCAGAAATATATAAAAAATGTTTTAATTATTCGACAAATAGTAATAAAGAAGCAAAGCAAAAATAACTCACGTCGCAATTAACTTTCCAGATTTATTGCATAAGTTACCTAACCCAAACACTTTTTCACTTTTTAACGCGAGTTTTCTAGCAAAACGCACTCAAAAATATGAATGTCAAGTTATTGACATTTTTAACGAAAAGTTTGTTGAAAAACTACTAACATTTAAGTACCAACAAACACACAAACGCACGTGAATCTCATGACAGTGCACTCGGTGAGATTCCCGCGCAAATCAGGAAACACTAAAGATTTAAGCTCGAAATGATACATAATGCGAACACAAAACTTCGTTGCGGTGCGTAAAACGAGAATCTCTTCTTCCATCTACGGGAGCCGAACGTCGATGTTTCTTACCTCCAATTAGTGCCGCAAGATGATACAACTTTGAGAAAGTTTGCGCGATACAATACGGGCTGTGAGATAGAGCTGTGCGATGATAAAATCCCGATGCGTGGTGGAGAAATTTGCTAGTACCGGTGCGTATCCGCTGCGGCTTAACTGTTGGCATTTGCGTGCCAAGAGAGACAAGTGCTTAATTAAATAAGTTTCTCAAACTTATCGGAAAGACAATACGAGACTTCATATACTGCGCGATATCGCGTGTATATACATCTTCTTATGTTGTATTAAATAAATTTTCTGTATAAAATCCGTGAGATTTTTCATCTCACTGTTATCATATCATTATCCCTCGAGATAAAACGTTGTTAAGACCTGTGTAACGAAAGCGATTACGACTTAAGTTGAAGAGATATTGTCATTACACGAAACGATTCCAAACAGAGAAGTAATACGAAGCTCTGGAATTTCCTGGCGAATTTAAATTCGATGTCTTTAATTTCGAGAGAATCGGAAAGTAGGAAATCTCGCGTAGTCGTTAGCGTTTAAATACTTCATAACGAATAAACTCTTTGTTTAAGAAGACGTTCCTCGTTAAGTTCCGAACACGCGATTTCTAATCGTACACTTGATGCACGTCAGTTGCACGGCACGCTTATTCGAACCCGCAAACCCGGCCCATTTTTAACGAGAAAACTTTTATATGTATCCCCGGCATTTTGTGCAAAAGTACATGTACATCGGAGGAGGCGCTGGGAAGTAACTTCCGAACAAGTTAACTCCGGTGATATCATAATCACCAGAGCACGCAATAGTTATCGCCCGGGCGTATCGAGCGATACATCGAGAGAGACACCTCGGGGCATTCTACGCGCCATTCGGACGATCGAGTGGAAAAACTGATATTCTTTCCCGGACGAAAGAGAAGAACTCGAAACTTGTAAGAAGAGACTAGATCGTTAGGATAAGCCGCGACGTTATTAAAGAAAGAAACGTCGGCGGAAAAGAGAGATTCCAGCGCCGCGATACGCGCACATAACCGTAGGGAAGAAAAACGATCAAGATAGAGAAGAAAAGAGACTACCACCCTGAGACAAGGGAGAAATAAAACTACCGAAAGGGATGTTTACCAAGAAAGTACGTGAAAAAAAAAAGTTGATATCCAAGTGTCCAAAAACGCTCGACGAAGCTATGAACGCGACAGCGCGATGAGCCGACTGAAGACGGCGAGAAAAGAGTCGGAAAGAATCCGGTCAGGGACCCTGGGGTGCGCGCACTGATATCTTGTTTAATTAAGCGAACTCTCTCCACGCGGCGTCTTGTCGTGCGGTAAGCAGTCGACCCATTGTGAGGCTACGAAGTACCTGCAGGAACGATCGCCACCGCGAAGAGAGGAACAGGAACACTTCAGGCTTTCTTCTCCCTTTTCTCCTCATTCCTCCTCCGACTTCGCGCTAACGAACGCCGGTCGTCACGGATTGCGAGTGTGCACGTGCGTACATATACCGATTTTACTTGTAACACCGCGGCGCATTAATACGTCAGCTTGTGAAGACCGTGAGAGAGAACGAGAGATGCACCTGTGCGAATATGCAGAGGAACGAGGACTGGAGGGAGGACTGGAAATAAAGTACGAAAAAAAGAGGCATCGTCGAGGAGAAGCGGAGCAACGTGTTCCTAATTACGTGCCGCCACTGGCTGTTGCCGCAGCGACGCTGCAGGGCGCCACGAACCGAACGGTTAACGCGAACGCTAACGACTCGGAGCGATTTGGGTTCAACGGGCGTTCGAGAGAACGACGAGGAACATCAATTTCGATTTGAAGAGTCGAATACGCGACTGGGATGACAGAAATTTACCTGTTTTTCGGCAGGCGAAAAGAACATCAGATTCATCGTTTCGCTAAAAAAAAAAAAAAAAGAAAACAAAAGAGTAACACTTGATTATATCATAGAAAAGAATGAAATGCAGATTAGAGACTCTCGGAAACAAGCAAGAGAAAAGAAGCCAACGCTGATGATGGCGCGTGACAAAAAAAAAGTTCCTTTTTGTCTTTCCAAATAAAACAGACAAAAGGTTTTGTTACGCACTTTTGTCATCCGCGTGTCGGCTCTTTTCTCCCGCTTTCTGCTCTTAAAATATTTTACAAAAATAATAATAAAAAAAAAAAAAGAAAACTATATTTATCCGGTTTTCGCTGCGACAAAAAAACAACACGTGCGGCGTTGTAAGGGCAATAACGCGCCCTCGGATCAATGATTTTTGCGGGATAAAACTCGCTCAGCTTGAAACGTCATCTTGCGTATACGCGGTGCAGCGTGACGATGGCGAGAGACGATAACGAGTTAACGTCGTCACGTCGAACGACGGGCAATCTCGGCGCGCGGCTAATTAGCGGGCGACGCGGCACATATAAGCCGTCTAGACGGGCGGAAACGAATCGATTGCACTTCAGAAAGAAATCTCATCGTGCATGCGACGTCGCGTGAAGAGGATCGGCATTCTGCGCGACTTCGACGAACCTATATGCGTTTCGCACAATGCGACGCGGAGAAATCCGACGCGCGTTTGAAGGTATTAAGCCCCGATTCTGACGAGACACAGACAGAGATAGAGCGATCTCTCCCTCCGTCTCCGTAATTATTATCTCGCGGGCTGCAGGATACATTTATTAATTGGAACGAGCTGTCTGAGCATCGTCGAGCCTTAGTCTCGTCGTTGTTGCGCGCGTCGGTGCTCAGACAAGAAAATTGCGGAAGCCGTGACATTGAGGCTTTCGTCGCCGCGCGAGGGAGCGACGACGGGTAGAAGGGGATGGGGTCGCCTTTTTTTGCGCGAGGCACGAAAGGGTGACGAGCGAAAGTTCAAGGGACGACGAGGGTGGGCGACGCGACATCGATCGCACCTGAAACACCCACACCTTTGCGTTGTCCGCGCGCGCTCCGGTCGCGTTTCCCCCTGTCTCTTTTCTGTGTGCCCTTCGCACACTTCTCGCCCCGGTCTCTTGCGTATCGCAGCGAATGACACCCCGGGATCTTCTCTTCGGCGTCCCCTCGTGCCCTTCGGCCGGGCGCGTATACACGTGCGAACGACGCTTCGCCACCTTTCGTCGGCCTTTTGCTTCAGCCCGGCGACATCCAATTGTCCCGGGAATTACCGAATGAATAAGTTACACGGCAACTTTAACGCCGGACTAAAAAGTCCCATCAAGTTTAATTAATTTCTCGTGAAGTCGTCGGCTTCTTGTTGATTCTGCTTGAGAAAAGCTAAGTCTATCATAATGGGTTCTTTTCTCTGAAAACCGGTGACACACATGACTTTCACGGTGATTACAATTCGTACACATCGGAGCGCACGTACCGAAGATGTAAAAACTTCAGATGATCATTAAATCGTGAATAGAGCGGAACCGCGATTCCGCGGGATATAAAGGCGCTGAACACAAACAGCTTGACGCGCGTCGACTGATTGATATTTTATCATTCATAACGGCCGTTCACTCGATCGTTCGCGTGCGTCAGTCAAAAAGCGATGTAATCGCGACGCTATGGAGATGAAGAAACTAAATCCGGGGGGAAGAGAGGGGGGAAAGTGAATTAAACGACGTAACCGAGGTGGTGCCGCGGGTCGCACACTACCGCGGCCAATGAATATGAAACAGTCATTAGCGCACCAATCCGGAATCACTTAGGTGCTCTGTGCGGAGTGCCGAGAGAGAAAGAGCGATAGAGAGAGAAAGAGAGAGAGAGAGATAGAAAGCAAGACCGAGCGTTGGAGGCTGGTGCATTGAAATGCATTGCCTGCAAGCCGTCGGCGGACCGTATGGACCGCGCTCCCGGCACCTATATCCCAGGAATACGATCGCTCCCTCGAAATGGGAACGGCCATATATGCGAGAGAGCTGCTGCCGATGCGCGTTCCGCTCACCGCGTGTGTTGCGATAAGATCGACGCGGCGTTCGCGCGTTTGTCGGCTTTATTGGCCGGTTTGCGAGCCACCGATAACGCAAGATTGCATTACGACCATAAAGTCGCATCTCGAGTATATCCGCGAAGTAAAGGCTCGTATCGTACGAGAGAACGGACAACGTTCCCCGGGGGCGTTGGATGCGGTGATCCGCCGCGATGAGAGCGCGTACCGAAGGCCGACCGGCGGCCACGGCGGTACGTACCTGCCGGTTAAACAATTTCGCTTTACGATCGAAAAACGTCGCCTTGTGGAACGCCGAGTGATCGATTCCCGAAACGAGGAACGTGCCCCCGGCCGAACGTGTCACGCGGCCGGACGAAATAAATCGGGCGATTGCCGGACTCGCTTGCTAATCCATCGGGAAATAAAGAGGGAAGGGGGAGGAGAAAAAGGAGATCCCGCGAGAGCAACTTTCACGTAAATGTTTCATATCGCCGAGAACAAAACTTATAAATTTTTCTTCTCGAATGTGTTTATACGAATAATTAAGTCAAATAGTTTTTAAATACAAAACACTTAATTCCGCGACTTCAATGGAGATATATATTTCTTTGAAAGAGAGTTTCGTTTTTCTTCCTTTTCTAAATATCTTTTCTACGGGAAACGTTCGTTCTGCAAGCAGACGAGCGAGATGAGAGCGGAACATCTTTCCAGCAGCAGGGTATCTACCGAGCGTAGAATCATTTAAGAGATAGAATACGAAATCTGGCTTCGGAGCGATTCACGGTTAATTCATTAGGCGACCTGCTCCCCGAGCTACGCCATTCTCTTTCTCTATCCGTCTCTCTCTCTCTCTCTTCTCTCTCAACTATGCTCCGGGTAATTCAAACTCCCCATCTCGCTGCTCTCGGACTTTCAAATTTCCCGAGGATTTGCTTATGGAAACGCGTGGTCGCAGGTCGATCGCGCCTCTCCTCCGATTCGCTCTCCGATTTCTCTCCTCGCTCCATCTCTTTTATCCCGAGGCTAATTCAAACAGAGAGTGGCCCAGAGATGCATTACCGGTTAACCCCGGGCTGTCGTAGATCTACTTAACTGCGCCCGTAAGTTTTTCGAACCGCCGCGGCAATGCAAGGCGTCCCTCTATGTAAAACAGCTCGACTTTCGGTCGATACGAACTTCTTCTCCCCCCATATACGAAGTGAATTCGTACGTGTTCCGGTCTATATCGCTGTCGCGCGCACAAAAGAATTTCCCCGCATCGGAAATGCCGCGAAAGAATTCACTTTAATCGCGCTCGCGCGCGATGTTCGTCGCGTAATTACGCAGAGGAGTTAACTTTTCGTTTTTCCTACGCAGAGCGATTTTATTTTCACTTCGCATTCTCTCTCCCTCTCCCTCTCCCTCTTCTTCTTTTGCTGGACACTTTATAGTCGCGGAAAATCAGCTTTAACAAGATTCCGGGCCGAGCTGATATAATTCTCTCTCTCGTCGTGAGCGTAGCGCGTCGTAACTAGCGCGTAGCGGCACGAGACGACGACGCCCGGCACTGTCGACAACGACGATGTAAATGACGCCGTAATGCACTCAACCGGCGAGAAAGAGATAGAGAAAGAGAGAGAGAGAGACGGTTGGCGATACTGTTAGCGAAAAATACGCGAGCTGTCTCACAAAGTAGCCTTTACCGGGAGGGACAGTCCTCGGGACGGGTAAAAGTCTCGGGGAAAGAAGAAACTTTTTCTGGGTCACAAAGGGCTACGGGTACTATTGTTAAAGTTGGGGGCGAGGCACAAAAGAAAAGAAGGCTCGAGGGAACATATTTTTTACCCTAATGGCGCTACACAGTTTCACGCTCAGGAAACGTAATGGCGTCGAAACTGCCGTGCGTTTATCGACGCGAGTATATCCTTCACTCTTTCGCGAGTTGCAGCGTAATAGCTCGCGCGTATCGCTCGGAGAGCTTTTTTCATCATCCGCGGATAAAACACGAGAAGGCGAATTCATCGTCGCGACGCCGGAGCGATTCGTTCTTGAGGAAGGGCGACTCATCGCATGCGCGCGGGAACGAGAAGCCGCAAGCGTGATATAACGCTACACGTCGCGTCGTGAAGATGCTGCTCTCTCTCTCTCATTTTTCTCTCTCTCTCTCTCTCTCTCCCTCTCTCTCTTGTCAGACTATCGCCGTGAGCAACGATGCATGCCCGAAATTAAATTAGGATGTCTGGCCACCGCGCCGTGCGAACCTGCGAGAGTGAATTGGTTTGCCTGAGGGTGAGAGCGCAAGAATATATTTCCCGTGCGTGAGTTTGCTAAGTTTATCGACATGCGTCGCGTTATAACCCGTACTTCGGTTGTCTCGCATGGTTGCGAAGGTCTTCATTACGGAAAAAGTGCGTTGTTGGAGAAAAAAACAAAAAACAAAATTAAAAAAATAAAAAAAACAAGGGAGTGCTCGTTAAAATTAAGAAAAGCTATTTTAGAATTATTTTTTATCTCACGAGATAAGAATTTTTACGTGTTTCTCACATGCAGCGCAGTTTTTGTTGATAACAAAAAAAGCTTCACCTAGATTCCTCTTTGACGTTTGATTTGATCTCTCCAACTTTATTCGAAACGTTTGTCGCAAAGGAAATACCCGCTCTGGCGCAATAGCTGGAGTCAGGAGGTTAACAGCTGACTGTATTTCACGCCTCCGTCGACCTGAGTATTAGCATATAAAGCGAGGTGGTTCGTCTTATTTATGTTTGGAAGCTTTCTTCCCGTCGAATGTTTAGAGACCGCCGTCGCGAATAATTGCCCCGCGTTCACGATTCTCTTTGATCCCCGGCTGTTATTCTTAAAACGAAACTTTTAACGCGTCTCAAGCGCGGAACTGTTTGACCGTCTGTCCATTTTTAGGTACACATCGTAAAACTCTTACGGAAGTAAAATTTAGAAAATTACGGACGCTATATATATCGCGATTAATATTCATACCGTAAATTGTTAAAAGTAGACGTTTTTTATTACGGTGTGTATAACTACACGTTGCACATAATGACTGTACACGTCACAAAGTTTTTCGATCTAACCGCGAATTACAGCGTATATAAGACTTTTATAAAAAAAAAAAAAAAAAAAAAAAAAGTAGCGCTGAAGTAACCGAGTCTCTACCTCGATTCGCTCTAAACCACTTTAAATTTACATACCTTTGCTCGCGGCCTTTGTACACCGCGGCTTGTTCATCGAGCACGCTATCCATTATAATAAGAGCGCATAGCTCGTTGCTGTCTTCGTCATTTTTTCCTTTTTTTTTATTTTTTTTTTTATTTTTATTTTTAAGCGGAGATAGCGTTGCAGCGCAATCACGATAATATTCGGCTCGGCAGTGCCTCCCCGAAGCGCCTCGTTTCGGAAGGAAGCGAAACGAGTGCCACTTTAACGGATTCATGATGTATTTCCAGCGTATTTTCATTAATGCGGCTCCGGCTCGCGGTAATGGCCCCTGCCTGAATATTTTGATAGCGGCGATTTTCAGCACTGCGCGCGAATACGCGATGACATTGGCAACTGGGTTAATAGCAGGAGCGCGGAAATGTGAAATCGCGACGCGATAGCGCACACACGCGTGCTCGTAATATTGCACAGCGTCGAATCAACGAGGACACGATTCATCCGGCCGCGCGAACGAGATAAATCCCTCGAATATATCCGATGTGAATTTTTTAAGTACCTACTTAAAAAAAAGTGAGAGAAACATATTGGTGCAACAGCAGCAGCTCGTTTTGAAATCACGTCTCTCTCTCTCTCTCTCTCTCTCTCTCTCTTTTCGCGAACAGTCTCAAGTGCCTCGCTTGCGAAAAATAAGAATACAACGCGTAAAAGGCGCAAGCTTCGCTCATTTCGTTCCCTGGTTATATGCACAAGCGTGCGCGTTGTCGGTACATTTACGTGCTTACTGCAAGATTGAAAACATAACGATTAAAGAAGGTACACGATGTTATTTCCGTCGGCGCTCTCGTCCCCGCAGTTTGTTTCTTTTGCGAATATTGTCCGGAGCGTAGAATGTATAGTAACTTACGTGTTAAGCTTGAAACGCAATTTCCTGGAACGTGACCGGACTACCAGGTTAGATTTATGTTCACGTCAATCACGAAGCGCATATTAATTCTTGCCGCGATCCGACGTCGGATTTCTTCCGAACAAGCGCCGTGGAATACACTCTTTAATAACGGTTTCGGGTAACTTTTTGACGTGACGATTGCAGAAACTTTTATCCAACGCTGTCAAATGTTGCTACTTCTAATGCTTTCGCAAACGTTTCTTTCGAGAGTAGTCAAACCGCGGTTTAATTCTACTGCGTTTCCCTTGCGAAACATCTTAATCGAATTCCACGTCAAGCGTATTATAAAAGATACTTGTACAGCTACAACAGATTTTCTAATTTTACAATAAGAAAACAGTTGTGAGAGACAATTGTGAAACTTCACGAAATAAATATGAAACTAATCAAGACAAATCTTCGAGAGTCAAAGACGCTAAACGTACGTGCAAAATATATTTTTTAAACGTGTAAATTAATACAGTATAGAAATTTTAAATTGAATTCAATTCAAAAACTCATCTAAGATGCTTACTGTGCATATAAATTATATAATTATATAGAAATTATCCATTTGTCATATATATAAATTATCTATTTTATCTTTTCTCTATTAAAATTCAAAAACATTTATTGCAAAAAAGACATCTAAAGCCTCTCGGATTCCGTGCAATATTGCTCTATAAAATAAGATTTATTTATGACGTATGAAGAAAATATAGTAAAACAAATTTTTCTTTCAACGCGAAATGAAAAATTCCGCTGTTTCGAATAGCGTGCAACGACATTTAAACTTTTCGGATGTCATCGCGGAACAACCTATCATTCTTCTCTCTCCCTCTTCCTCTTCCTCTCCAGACAAAACTGCAACGGCGTGTGAGGGCCTCGACCGCGGTCACGCGAATCGCGCTCGAGCCAGCAAAGCGCAAACGCGGTGAACACGCCATTAGAATCCCATCTAGGCGCACTACTGACAGCAGTCAGGCCCAAACAAGACGAATGACGCGGTGCGGTCGCGTCGCGTCGACGTTACTAGTCGCGAACGGCAAGAGGCACGTATGAGAATCGGACGCGAAGCGGTCGGATTCATACTACGGTCGTTGACAGGCCGCGATATTCCATCTGGCGGAATCGCATCCTCGGAGAACTCGTCGGACGTGGCTGGCCGGTTGGCTGACCCATCATAGTCAGCGGCGATATCGTTGGCTGGTAGCGATACTCGGTCGCGCGATGGGCTTTCTCGTCGCATCAGCCCGCTCTGCGGCCGGCGGAACCACCGAGCACGACGGCGGTCAAGAGAGACAGAGAGAGGGAAAAGAGAAAGAGGGAAAACGGAGAGAGAGAGAGAGAGAGAGACTGAAGAAGAGAGAAGCGTCCAGCAAGAGAGATGATCAAAGCTCCCGTCTGCATGTCAAATGGGGGAGAGATTCCGACCTCTGCGTTGCAAGCGACGGCCTGACCAACTCAGATGATTCTCCAGCTACCGCCGCTAACCTATCGCTTTCCAGAGCTAATCTCTCTCAGTCTCTTTTTCCTTCTTCTTCTCTCTGTCTCTCCGTGTATTTCTCTCTCTTTTGCTCTCGTGTTAACCTCCGTCACCTCTAAAATCGCTGCGGCAACGCGCGGAAACCACAGTCTCGCTGCGGCGACCTCCGTGTGACCGCTTCTACGCCTTTCGTTACTGCCGGCGTAATTCAATTTTCGTCACGGTGGATGCCGCCGCGGCTTCACCCCTTCTTTCCCGTCGTTTCCTACCCTCATCGTCTCTCGCCGGATGCATCGACTCGCGGTCTAGCCCTTGCGGCGCGCGGCCTATAGTCGCAAGGACTAGCACCGCGAGCGACTATACGACGAGATCGTCGGCTCCTTGAGAGCGAGCAAGCGCGGCTCAGCCGGCTGCTCCGCCGAGAGGCACTCGAGGAAATTTCATTCCAAGTGCTATCGACGTTCCGGCTTTTTCAGTGGAACGTCTACTCGCGGTTGCATACGTCGACAGTATACCTGTTGTACTCGCGACCGCGGTTAAAAAGGAGAACGGTTGGCTCTCTTTCTCTCTTAACTTCGTAGCGTGAATAAAGACCCATTGACCTTTATAAATTCAGCTTATTGAAACCGCGCAAAGGCGCTCCGTCGGACCCCCATTATCCGAGCCGCGATTCTTTCGCGAAAGTTAGTTTCAAGCTCGTCGATCCCGCGCAGCGAATATATACGCACGAAAATGTTTAACACGAAAATATTTGACAAGCAACATTTTGAAATTTTTATCGCGATGTAGTCGAAAATAGAATCTCCCGACTACATGAATCCGTTAAGTGCGACTGTGCAACATTTGTATCACGTGTTATTCGTGTAAAAGTTCTCTACGAGGCATGCACGCGCAAATGTTAACTCATAAAAACTTCAACGGTTTAAATTACTTGTGAATTTCTCTACATTAATTCAAAGTTGATAGCACATGAGGGGTTTTTTTTTTATTTCTTTTTTATTTCAATGTCTATATGAATAACTTTGTGTATTAAACCTCGGCGGTGTTTAGTTTGCAACGTAACATTTTGCGCGAGCGCAGTTTAAAGGTGCGCGAAAGCTTTCACTTGTTGAGTGTCTATCTGCGTTTGCATTTTGTCAGGAAAACGCTAAATCAAGGAAACATTCAGCAATGAAAAGTTGCGAAACGGAAAGTTGGCGGAAAACTGAAATCTATCTCGCGAAACTCGCAAGATTTAATTTTTAAGTGCACATAGTTAATGCTATCCGTCTCTTTGATGTTGCAATTAAATAGATAATTCTATTTAAAAAAAACCCTCCAAAAAAACCTGCTGTGTTATGTTTTTTGCTGTCTATCTCGGCATTCCTTCTGTTTGCACATCAAACACGAAGCACGATATGTTCCGCAAAATCTTCGCACATTTCTCTTCGCAACATCTCTTTTCTCTGCGAGAGAAAAAATAAAATCCATTTCCTGCCTAGTTCATGTAAACCGTGTACCTACAAATTTGGGAAGCGCGTGGCGAAAACTACGCCGTTCACTTTATCTCTTCGGGTAAGCGCAAACACATTTTCACCGAACTGCACACGCATAAATTTATTTGTGCGGGTCAACGAGTTAACATCCTCTATTTCGCGAAGATGCATTTATGCTCTAAATTCGGCTGCTACTACAGTAAACGTATATATCTATATATGTGCTTGTATATATACGTCTATATATTTTAAACCAACCGTGGGAATCTCGTCGGTGGCACTTGCAGTCTCTCGCCCGCATTATGCGCGCGGGATGCGAGCGCGTGCACACAGGCAACGTGGACGGAATACGCGCACGCGGGATCGGGAGGGAGGCGTAACTCACCCAGGGCTTGTTTACAGTTAATACACGAAAACAACGCTGGCAGCGTGTCAGTACGCAAGCCTCGGGAAATGTTCATTTACAGGAAACTTTTCATCCACGGGAACCGTCGCTGGTTTATAATTTTCAGTTTCCGCGTGTTTGCTCTCAGCGATTTATTTACAGAAATCACACACAGAGAGAACGCGCACGCGCAGGGAAACAAGATGTTATAGCGATTTTGTCAAAATTTTAAAAAAATTCTGCGCGCGCGACGATTGTAATTTATCGCCGCGCACTTGAACATACGTTTTTCCGATTGTCTATTTGCGAACGTCACGCGAAACATTCACGTTTGATTTTATTTAACTTTGTTTTCGTGTATACGACTCGCGCATAGAAAGCACAGATAGTATCGATATGGCACAAATACATAAAAAATATATGTATTAAATCAAATACGAAAATAACGTTGCGCGCGGTTTACTTTAAACACGACTGAGTATTTAATCGCATTGCGCACAAACCACGCTCGAATTGAAATATCAAGTATTCATTCGCGTTACATTTTCGTTATCGAGACGACGTTGCATGCGCGGATCTCGCGGAAAATCGACGATAATAAGTTGATCGCGGTAATCTCCGTGCAGCGCGATCCGCAACATCAGAAGTAATACTGCGTTTCCCCCTTCACCTCCCCCTTCTCCTTTTACATAATAATCTTAACCCGAACGTTTCGGACTAAAATTTCATTAGAATTTACGCTCGTTGCGAATCCCGCAAGCGGATTCGTCCCGCGCCTTTCCGCTCGCCCCCCAAGATATGAATCGCAGAATCCCCAAGCTTATTTCGCGATATCTCGGAATATCGGACGACTAATCCACGGATAAAATTAGATGCGCCGCGGCGACGCGGTCGAACCACGCGGGACACACGGATTCGTCGTCGACGCAGGGTTAACAAATTGGCGGCACATGGGAAATCTTAGACGTCTTTACTTCTTCAGCAGCGGCTTACGGATGCATGGATCGAGCGCTCCCGTGCGCTCTTTTTTCCGCGCGCTGCGGCCACGGAAGTGTACAACTTGAATTTCCCACGTGCACACGTTATTTCCGTTTCTTCAGAAACGCGGGCATACGTAATTGCTGTTAAATAATACCTCGAATCCTCGGTCATGGGAGATTTATCGCCGCACAGGGGAAATTATTTTGCTTAGCCACGCGATCGCGAAACACACACACACACACACGCGCGGAAGTTGATTGCCGAAGATAATGATTTCACAATAGCGAGATTGATTGATGTTACTCGATACTCGCGCGAGTCGGTGAGTTATGCAAGCCGCAAAATTGCCACTTTACCGAGACAATCGTTGCTTGTTCAAGCAGTGTTTGTGTGCGCAAAGCGGGTTCGCGTTGTATCAACGACCACGTATAATGAGCCGAAAAAGAAAGAAGAGAATTCGGAAAGAGATTGCTTTACCGCGCTCGAACCAATAAAGTCGTTCACAGAGAGAAGAGACTACACCTGTATTCTCGATTTTCGTGAACGCGACTGTTAATTGCGATTTGTTGCATCGTTGGAATTTACCGAGATCGAATGGATCGACGAAAGGGGTATCGCCCCGTGAAGGGGAAAATCGATAATCGTTACATCGTGTAGAATGTCGACGTTGCGCCGCAAAACGATTAGCGGCAGTTTTTTAATTGGATACATTTTCGCGAAATTCAAAATGGAAAACATTTCGTCGAACAAAATGCGAGAGCGCGCCCGAAACGGGAAATAAACGAGCCGCGGTTGTAGCCACTGCGATCTTCATTGTTCGGTTTAATACGGAGGATATTTCTCGGCGGATAAAAACTGGTGCGCGATGTTCGTCGATTTAAAAAATTAGGCTTCGCGATTAAAAACTTTTTCGACAGAAAATCTCGAGAGTTCGGTAAATAAATTAACAAAAAAAAAAAAAAATAAAATAAAATAAAATTCTTAATAATAAATAATAAATATATTGCTTTTTGACGCGACGAAAGAATGTTGGCTGATTCAGTCGGAAGTTTATTTCATTTTGTCTACACGTTACGCAGTAATTCACAGGACGGCTTAATGGCGAAAAAACGAATCGCCATTAATGCGCATATTAAAGCTGAGCTCGCGTTCGAGCGACGCGGCCCGACGCACAGAGAGATATGCAATTTGCGTGAAAAACGAGCAATACCGCGTTAGACGATGACTTTTCCGTGCGACACGAGATGCGCGCGGACGAAAAACGGGAGGCATGCAGTGAATGGACGAGGAACTTCCCGAATTTTGTCACTCGGTGTGGCAATTCGCTGCCTGCTGGACGTGCTTAATAAAAGCGTCGGCGGAAGGGACGGCGATGGAAATTATCCCGTCGAAGCGAGAGACGCGCGCGCCAAGTTTAATATTTAGCTCCGCGCAAAAGCTCGCCGCGATAATGTCGCACGCAATTACGCGCTTACATCCGCGGAAATATAAGTCGTATCTGCGGGGCGGAATTAAATAGTTCCGCGTTGCGTGCGCGAACTCGTCTCTCGTTCTGAAAAGATCCTTTACGCAAAATCCTTTGAAACGGATCGTCAAAACGCCAAACGCCAAAGCGAAAGAGACAATTTTATTTCATTTGCCGCGCTCTCTCACCAGAGAGGGTACGAATTTTAATATGCTAAACATATTGAAAAAAAAAACAAAATTTTGAAAACTACGAAATTCGAAAATTTAGTTTCAGATTCTTTTCAACGCAACGCTTCTAATTTCATATAAAGTAAAAATTGTCGAATCACGAATGTAGACTCACCCTTTGCGGAACACCCTGTATCCTTACGCGATTGTGCCTGGGCGAGCCTTGACTTTGCTGGCCCTGTTTCTCTTTCCTGTGTGTTTTCAATCCCCGAAGAAGCCTCGAGAACGTTGTCTTCTTCTTGCTCGTGTTCTGCCCTTGTTCTGCAACAACGATCAGATGGAATCAATTCGTAAAGCGTGTACACACATATTCGGAGAGCAATATAAGTAGAATATCGTAGCAAAACAGAAGTTTGTCCTTCACTCTTGCCTCTGCGTCTCTCGTTACCATCGAAAAAAAAACAAAAAAAAACAAACAAAAAATGATTGCGCGGTACAAGATCGGAAAATTCAAATAATAACTCTCATTGCACTTTAACGTGTGGACATAAATGTGTAAATATTCCTCGACAGAGGCAAACGTTGTCGCGTTTATCACGCACGTTAATTATTCATTAATCTCCGGTCGGTTTATTTATTTATTTCAGTCTTTTCCATATTCGATTCTGTGCATATCATATTTGGGAATTATCTTTTTCGCAATTTAAATCGGTCATTTTCACCGAATTATATTGCGCATTCAATCAAAATTTTAAGGACTCGTTCAATCACAATGACAATCATGCGCGCGAATAAAAATTTAATGTTTGATTACATTTCACGTATGTATAAATTTTCCCGAACGAGTAGAGTACATTGACAACATTACATGCTGATGTAATGCGCAGAGAAGATAAAAATTTGTTTGGAATATTGCAAAACATCGAAACATATCAGGGACATAATTTATCAGGACAAAAACTTCAATTTCTCCATTAATATTTACGAGCGTTTCATGTTATTTTGCGGACTCTATATGGATTACACAGAAGACCGGAAAATCGAATTGACCGGAACGAAATGAAACGAAAAGAAGCGGAGTCTTTCCGTCCATTTCGAAAACGATAAACGTTACTTCCGCGGAGCGGAAAGATATATGCAAGAAAATCGCGCATGCATCATTTTCAATCATCGTAATGGCAGATTGGGAATCTATCAATCGCGTCGGAGCGATTCTGTTTTCGCATCGCTTGGAAAAACGCGTTTTTTTCCCCTCCCCAAACGCCGCGCTCCGGAATTCGTGCATCGGCATTCGAAAGCGCTTCATCAGTACACAAATGCTCGAGGAACGCCGCTTTGGAAGAGCGAAGATCGAAAATGCGAGAAAGCGCTTCGATTAAACTCTCCATGGAAACTGTATGAATAATTTTAAGCTCTCTCCCATAAATTGTTCGCAACGAACATATGCGTGCGCGAGATCCGTGTATTAATAAGCGACGACACCGGCTGTTAAATCGATACGAGTGGTGCAACCCTGCCCATAAATACTGGCGGCGGCCCGTGTGCGATGTTGAACTTTTTAAGACGATTAACGAAGCGTCCGGGCGCGCTGTAGTTCGCGTTCGCTTTATCATTCTTTAACGGCGACGCGGCTCGCGAATTAAATCGGATCAAGAGCGCGACCCGGGTTTTAGTTGTGCCATTTAACGGGAGAGGGAAACGGCGCGGCGCGTGAAAACCTTTTCGAAATCCCCCAATTTGAGTGGCGACGGTGCCACGAACTACTACCAATCTCGCAAATAATCGAATGAATCGGGGTTGCCCGCAACATCGCTATTCATTAACGGATAATTCAGATGTGCCGTTAGTTATCCCGCTGCGTCGCTTCCCCCCGACGCACAGCGACACACGGTGGTGCCATTGCGTTAGTGTCAACGCATCCGTTTATTAGTACTGACGTAGTGCCACCTAATTAACGACGTTTACGACGCGGAATGAAACGAGTTATTGAGCTTTCAACCGAGTGGTCATCATCAAACTATCATACACTTCATAGAATTCCCGCGACATGACTATTAGGAGCCATTACCGAAACAGACATCAAACAAAATGACACGTATTCGTTCTGCTGTTCTCTCACTTTTCAATTTGTCACTCGTGAAAAAAAAAAAAAAACATTTAATGAATTCCGAACTCGTAATTTTTTTTTTTCACGCTCTCCCTTTCGTTTAAATTAAACGTAAACAGGCCGTATTTGCGAGCAACATTCTGCAGGGAAACCAATAAAAGGTATTAGGGTCGTCAAGGTCGTTACCGAGTACCTAGTTACGTCGCGGCACGCGCAATTACGACAGTATCGTTAGCCGCGCAATGTCCCGATAGCGATAGCTATTACAAAATGAGAGAAGGAGGGGAGAGGAGTAGGGGATAATGCGCAAGGGACTGGCAAACTGAATTTTAGCCGGCGCGAAGTGGCAAAGTGTTTACCGCGCGTATTATTGGTTACGACATTCAAGTCAGTAAACAGCGATATCGTGATTTAATCAAGAACCATCGTAAAGCAATAATTAATGTCCCCCCGCGCTATATCGATTTCGGAGCAAAGCGCCAGAAACTCGGCGTAACGTGTTAATTAGGGGAGAAGGAGTGCGACAACGAGCGGGGGAAACGGCGGCTGCAGCAATGCACGCGCGCGCGCACGTATTTATGTAGAAAATTATTCGCGCGAACGTGGAAACGAATTAACGTTGCCGCGCAACTATTACGGGAGCCGCGTTTCGCAGGGTCCGCTGTTTCAGCAATAATGACAGAACATTGCGCGTCGTGTCGTCGCGCAGCTGCGGAAACTGTTGCCGCCGCCGCCGCCGCCGTTGTAGACGTCGTGACGAACATTAAACGAGACTTTAACTTCTTTAAATTGGCCTCAGCAGCTGCCACGGACTTGTTAAGACGGACATTTCGGTGCGGTGTGTTCATTCGCGTCCCTGATGTTTTTCGCGTACGTATGTTCCACGCGAGTAAAACTCGCGATATAACATGTGCTGAGGACCGTCTTAAAAACTTTCAAGACGAGATTATTTTACTGTAATAATTATAAAAGCTCTAACAACACGATGTGTTTTACCCACTTTTTATTAGTATTAAAAATAGAAATAGGCATAACAATTGCATGACACATTTGGAGCGAGAAGACGGACTTTGTCCTTCTAAAGCTGCGATTAACAGGAAATAACTTCATGAGCCGAAACGGATCCTCGCATGTGGGTTAACGGACCACCATGCGGTGACATTCGTCTTCAATGCCGGACGATCTTACACCCTCCCGTTCACAAAAGGGTTTCCACGGAAATACCGCAGGAAATACCGGGGGCTAATTTCTGAAATCGAAGCCAGCTGCAACGCCCGTGGCGGGGTACACGGCCCATGAATTCCCCGGAAGCCGCTATTATTCTAGGGAGGATCGTACGTATTTTACCCGCGCAGTCGGCGCGGCGGCGAGCCGAACGAGCGAGCGGAGCGATACGGGCGAGGAATACAAGAGACTCGCGGGACCGCACGGAAGAGAAAGAGAAAGAAAGAAAGAGAGAGAGAGAGAGAGAGAGAGAGAGAGAGAGAGAGAGAGAGAGAGAGAGAGAGAGAGAGAGTAATATCGGAAATATATCGCTCGGGCTGTAACCACAAGTCATGTTCAATCGAATGAATCGTATGGAATAAAAATAAACCTGCCTGCCGCGAAGAGACGGAAGGTCCAATACTCTCTCACGCGAGGGTTGCGTGGACGAACGCGGGGAGGATTGTAGAACGCGCGGCGGAAGAAGGAAATTCGAGGAAAAGGAAGATACCGAAGAGAGAGAATAGAGGGCGGGAGAGATGGGGAGGGAGGCGAAGAGCGAGTACGAGTCGGGGGAGACTCGAGGGGGATCGAACAAATGTTCCGGCGGCACATGCATCAAATCCTGAAGTTGCGTGAGAGATGGAGTCCCTGCTTGCTCAGCGGCGAGCCCGCTGCGATAAAACGGCCCCCGAGTTTGCCCTCTTCATCGTCGTCGGCGCTTCGAAACGAAGTTCGAGCGGTGCTTAAGCGCGAGGGAGGAACACGCGCAAAAAGCGCCTAATATACCTCGTCGCCTTGTGATAAAACCATTGCTCTCTTGAATTAAACGCCGAAAAAAAAAAAAAAAAACGAAGACACGGACGCCGCTTCTCGCGCGATTTCGTGTAATTTCACGTAAACGCCGTCGGTAATCGCCGTCGCGATCGTTTATGCTCTAAGCGATCGACGTCGACATTTGCGCGCATCCATCTTGGCTTACGTCGATATACGGGCGCTTTCGTCGCGAGATGTTCGGGGTAACAGCTGACAGAGAAATTGAGACGAAAAGCAAAGAGTCTCTCCCGGAAAAAAAAGAAAGGAAATTTCTCTTATCACAATTTTTTTTTTTATCGCGAAAGATTTTCTTCGACAATCTTTCAGCTTCTAAATATAATCTATATAGAAAGAAGAAATATAATCTAAGAACTTTCAATTATTGTTATATACCGTGGTGTTTTATGAAATTAAAGATCTTGCTTCTCACAGTAGCGCTTAGTGGTGTTTTTTAAATTCAAATATCAAAACTATTCTCGAGCAAAATTCACGATTATGTCCTCTCACAATGAGTTTCTTGTCACATTAAAACTTTATCACTTGACATCAACTTTCTGGCGATAATTAACGTCGCTTGTGACGACGCTCGAAGAATTGCTCGAGTATCTCAGCGCGCGGATAACACAGAAACTTCTCCGCGGATGTCGAAGGATAGGAAGGAAAACGAGAAAGGCGGAGAAATGCAGAAGGAGAGAACGAAGCGAGAGACACGGGAAAATAGCTGCACCGAAAGACAAATATGGCGCCAGACTCGGTTACGTTACAGCCGGCTGCATCCGCGCGACACCCTCCACGGAAAACCGGGCCCGCGACAACCCTCCCTTATTCCTCGCCCGTTTTATACGCCGCCGCGCCTCTCCGTCTCTGTCCTCTCGACGTACTCGAGATTGTAAGTACGTACCCTCCCACGAGCTTACGGCGAAGGTGGACACGAAAAATTATCCAATCCCCGAGATTTCGTCCCGAAACGCTTTTCGTCCTCGCTCCGCGCCGCTGGCGAACTTGTCTGCGAGCGTGGATTTAAATGTCAGCGCGCATGACTAACGTAAGTTCTCTTCCCTCCTCTTTTTTTCTCAATACACTTATTTCTTTCAATGAGATTTCTATAAAAAAAAAAAACAAAAGAAATTATTTTTGCTCGGTTTTTATATCTTTTCCGAAAAAAGTTACATTCACACAGTAAAAAGTTGAAAATAAAACAAGAAAAACTTTTGCGAAATCTTCTTCAGGTTCAAAGTGTATGTAATTGAAATTAGAATCGGTCGAAATTGCGCGTCACACGGGAAACACAACGCAACAAACGTGAAGTTGCCGTTGCTGATTGCTTAATTAAGATAAACATATTGTTCGGCCCGTTTCAATTAGCCTTTCCGCCACTCTTTCCCCTCACTCCCCGATGATAAAAGTTCAAATAGAGCGCACGTGTAACTGAAACTCCGCGGTCTAATAATTAGTTTTTCGCGAGGCGGCGGGAATGGTGTGAGAACGGGTTGCCGACAAATTCAATTGGTTCCTCGTGAGGGTACCCCTTGATTATAACTAGACCACTGGGGAAAAAGAAGCGGGCAATGATATTTGTCCGGTTTTCGCGACTCCCGGCACGTTTTCCCGTAAATTACGAGGAGAGTTTCGCGCGCCCTTTTCCGTGGCGGCGGCAGTGACGGCGGCGGGGGTGTGTTCTCGATTTTCCGCATTGTACCTCAACGCGAGAAGAATTTCACGTGCTGGCGCGGAAACGCGTTATTAAAGTCTGCGATTTTCCACCCCCCCGTCTTTCTCCTTTCCCCTTCCCCCGCGAGCTCTCTCGCGCCTTCTCTCTCTCTCTCGCTGTCTGGTATGCGCCCGGGCGAAACTTCCTCGCTTCTCTTTTGTGAATTGTTTTAGGGCGCAGCGCGCGCGAAAGGGAGAAGGTCGATGTGCGAGCGGACGAAACAAGGGGACGTGAAAACTTTTCACCGCGAGAGGAGAGGAAGTTAACGTTCTTTCCTCCTCTCCGGTCCGAACGCGCAAAAAAAGAGACGTCTGGGTCAAGAGAGGCGTCTTACGTATTCTGCAAGCTCAGGTTTACACGCCCGAGTTATGGCCAGGAAAATCGGAAGTTCGCGGCCGGTAAGTGGCTGCCGAGTGCCTCGCGTGTGACGTGCATAATAAAGTCGCGGAGACGCAATTCAAGGAGAAAGGAGGGGAGAAAAGTAAGGCTTGCCGGGAATGGCGAGAGTGAAATGTCGGGGAAGAAGTGCCAAATTCGATTTTCGGAGTCGGATCAAGTCGGAAATCCGGCCGGAACTGTGGTAACTCGCATAGTAGAAAGACAATGTGTTCGCGCGGGCCTTCTCAGGGGGACAGTCGTAAAACCGGTCGCAAACTACTTCAGACGAGCGGGATATTCTATAAGACGTACGTGACGTCGTCAGACATTCTGCAAATGGCCCTTGGATTCTGATGATGACGTAAAGTTCGCGTTTCCGAGAAAATCCTTAACCGTTCGACTGATTTCACGTCAGTCAGAAAACAATTTTTTTTTTCTTAAACAAAAAACCGAACGCACATGCTTGTGAAACTGCACTAGTTCTGATCTCTTCAAAGTCTTTAGTTTCTCATTTTTCCATTTCTTCGTTTCGAAGAAAGAAAGTGGAAACGTGTTACGTTGTTTCGAAAGCTACAAATGTGATTCTCGAGGAGAATTTTCGTAAGCTCGCCCACCTCTCGCCCTACAATGCCCGCGGACTCTCGCAGCGCCGAGAGGACAAGCCCGTTATTATGAAAATCCTCGACGGGCGAGAACGGGGTTATAAGCATGAATAAAATAAGCGGTATTAAAATCCACTTTCTTCACCCTCCCTTCGCGTTCCCCTGCACCTGTCCGACGTCTCTCCTTCCCGCTCGTTGTCGCAAGCGCTGAATTCGGGGTTTCGCGGGCGGAGTAATGGTATTTCTCCTCTCTTCTTTCTCTTTTTCCTCCTCAACAATTTACTTCGTTTCGGAGCTGCTTCTTTATCTGAGCCTCCGGGGCTGTTCTCTCCCTCCCGTCTCTCCGAGGGAGGTTCCCCTGATAAACGCGATTCGGCGCGCGAGTTCTTACAGAACTCTCGTCGATAACGAAATCCACGACGCGGTCGAAAGAGGAAGAAAAAGAAACCGACTCTCGGTCGATTGGCACGCGAAGATAATCTGGACACATCGGAAACATTCTCGGTGCCGGGAAATAAATAGCAATCGGGAGTTTAAGTTTTATTGGTTTGCATACATACAAAATGCGTTGCTATTCGCCACGGCGATTTCATATTCCCGCCCGGGCGTGCGATTTATTTGCGCGGGTACCGATGTTGAAATAAATTATTCGGAGGCTAGACCTTCTTCCCGAGGGAGTCGACCGACCGGTTTTAGAGGTGGCTCTATGGTAATGACGGGAGTACATGAATATTGAAGGAGTAATCTTCATGGTTTATGGTGTGTCCTTTTCCGCGGCCCCTACCTACGGCCAAGCTTCAAGAGTTGGGTCAATATCGGCTTAAAGTTTTCGCTATTTTTTCACAACGTCAAATAAATGAACCGGTCGGAAATAAATGACGAAGAGAGTATGCCGATATTATCGGTCGATTCATTTTTCACCGGACCGATACGGCGCGTATCGGAACGCGGGCGGTCGGTCCGTCCGCGAAGCGAATAATTAATTATGCCGCTGTAATCAGTAAAAATATTTGATCAATACGGTTTAAGCAAAAAGCTCGATTAAAAGTGGAAAAACCATCTCGTTGGCGAAATCACGCGCGCCTGACACGCGCAATAATAAAATAACACGTGGAAACAACCGCGCGGATATTCAATTAACGTCGCGGTGAAAAAAAAAAAAAAAAAAAACGTTCGTGTTCCACGTCCTTTTCATCGTGTTCTTTCTCGTTACGATATTAATTACAGCAATTTAATGCACGTTTCTCGCTAATACACGTGTAATAAGTAAACCTTAACACTAAGAGAATTAGAATAAGCGTGAAATCGACTTAGAGATTACGAAAATAAAACATATGATCTTGCGAACAATATGAATGCTATACGCGAGAAACGAGAAGAGAGAAATACGAAGATCACGAAAGCTGGATGCTCTTCAAGGCGCAAATGATGTTACGACACGAACCTTCCAGCTGACGGAAGGTTAAAAGTCTCGCTCCCTGAAAATACCTCACGTTTGATCACGTGAGCATCCGCGCCACGCCACGATATAAGAGCAGAAAACAGTCTTTCTCCCTTCGTGGTGTTTAGCGCATTATCACCCCGGATTCTCTCCAATTAACGCCACGAAGCGGGGATGCGTATCTCCGCGTATATCAATTTCGACGCGTCTTATTTGCGACGCGTTTATGGTAGCCTGAAAGTGGCGGCGAGGTGGCGAGATAAGTGACGTGCGCGCGCGCGTCTGAAGAATGCACAGAAGAGGACTCGACGCGCAGTCACCTCGGCCCATCGCCGCGCGACGCGCGGGGGATGACGCGGAAACAGACGGGAAACGCGACGCGGGCGGGAAAGGGGGGCGAAAGGGTGCGAAAACTGGATGCGCTCCAAGGCATGCGAGCGCAAGTGGTGTCGCGTGCATGGCGGGGTGGAGGGGTGGCGATCTCACTTGCGGTTCCCGCGCGGGAGGCGTCGAGAGTCACGTCGAGAGGCCCGTCGGTGCGTCGTCATTGTCTATTCTTCCCCGTTTCGTCGCGCTTTTGCGTCGCGCCGCCGAAGCCCCGTCTGTGTCGTTACCATGACTACACCGTGACGGGGGAATGGTGATGCGTATACAAAAGTATCAGACCGCTCGTTCCTTTTTGCAAGACACCCACATACACACGCACACGCACACAACACACACGACGGTGTTCATTGAGAAGAGGGTGACACGGGATTCGATGCGAGACACTTGCTGTATGTAAAGGGGTTGCGACGCTAGGTGAGTTTGCGTCGCGCGAAACAATTATTTTTTTTATCGCTAGAGTTTTTTGTTTGCAATTCTCGGAAGAATGAAGACGCGATGTCGCGTTTTCAGAGAAATTTTTAAAGAGATATGTATTGCACAAAATATTTATCACGCGCGATTGTAAACATTGGTTTGACAATATTTATCATATCTTAATAACATGTGAATCGATATATAGTCAGGGCATGTAGCTATATACATGTATATTTTATCTTTCATCGTATGTAGATAAATTATAGGTACACATACATCATGTTTCTTATTACGGAATCCCATTATTTTTAAGTGCTTCCCGTGAAGGTATTGTCCATGCGTGACGCCGACAGGGAAAGATTGCGATCATCGATCGTAATCTTAATTGTATACGCTTTAGAGAGGAAGCTATTACTCTTTTTTTTCTTTTTTCATATCAAGAATTGTTCCGGCGCGTTCGCAAGTTGCGCAGAACAAATTTCTGAACATCGGCCCTGATTCTCACGTGAAATTAAATCGTTGCACGCCGAACAACGTGTATATACCGCGCATCTAATTCCTACCGAGACCTCCGTAGTGGCAATAATGATACCGGCAAGACGCGTTTCTAAAGAAGCTCGGAATGCGGATGAAGGGGGATAATGAGTACGGTTTTGTTGCGATGTCGCGGTTGCGAGGCATCGGGATTCTTCTCCTCCTCGTGTTCGTCTCGTACATACATAAAACCCCATTGTATTCAACCGTGCACACGGTAGCGAGCTCGGGAATACGACGTGGGTAGATCCCGGTAGGTCGCGAATGATACCATTGGCGATCGCGATACCCATGATTGTCACGCGGATAACCCACGCATGCAAAGCAGTCGCAATTAAGCCGGGATGATTTGCATAAAGGTATTGTTTAATGGGAGAGAACGAACGGAGTGTAGGCGAGAGAGAGGACAAGATAGCGCGCGCGCGCGAGAGAGAGAGAGAGAAAGAGAGAGAAATGCCGGTGATGAGCTCACGATAATTCGATTGCATTCCGTTGCGAGCGGCGCTGCGGATGACGGTCAGTGTTCAGGCGAGGCAGTTATCGGTCGCGCGACGAGTGTCGATTAGCTGCGAATTGCAAGCCGCGAACATGTACGATGAGCTGTTTCGGTAATAAGCGCGATATCAAAGAAAATTACAAATTTGCATTATACATTTGCAATATGTATTATCTAACGTCCGCCGTCAACACATCTTTTCAAATTACAAATAAAATTGAGATAAAAAAACTATATGATTTATACACCTTTGCGAGACGTTCGTACGCGCGCGAGTCAAGTTACGCGATTTATGTTACTTAAGAAAGAGATGCGTTCGTTATCAATCATATTCGCGGAAAGAAACTGCAGGTTCCCCTCGCGTAATCGCGAACGGGCGGAAGATTAACGTTTCGCAAAGCGCATAACAGAGGTGTATACCGATCGTGTTTTAGGATGAGCGAATATACGCGAAACGCGCGTTGTGTGCTGCATATCCTGTTTGTAGGAAAAGCCGGACGTCAATCCTTCTTAGATTAACGCATTCCCTACCGGGGGCGATGATTTATGACGTTATATTTCCCCTCGCGGCATTTGAAATGGAAACGTTTCAATGGTAACGCGTCTGTGTTGGAGGGAAGAAGGGAGGGAGGTGATTTTCGCGAGACACGGCGGGCGCCGTGAAAAGCCCCGGTCCTTCGAGTAGCTGTTGCCGGAAACGGTCGTGTAACAAACGTATCGAAGTTATTAATATCCGCAGCGCGCCGGTGTTCCGCCTCTTGACGAGCCGCTGTCGTCCGCTCGCTTCGCGCGCGAACATCGTGACTGCGAAGGAGAAAGGGTGAGAGAGCTTGAATAGAATATTTTTCTAGCCCACACGAAGAGCATCGCGCGGATTCGCCTGGTCATTTCGCAAACGATCGGACAGCGAGTAAAGCTGTCGGCGTGACAAGTACGCATTTCCGCTTGTAATAAGCAGCACACAGCAAAATGTTGCGGCATTTCGATGACGTATATATACTCTCTCATCGCGCGCGTACGATGTGTGTTGAAAGATTAATAATTTTCATCGTAAATATTCCTTCGCGCGACGTTTTTCATAGATGCGCGTGTGCGTGTTTAATATTTAAAGAACTTTGAAAAATTCCGCCAATTTAAAGTTAGCGAATAAACAAAGAGGCACGAGCGCCGAGTGAAAAATACGACATCGCGCGGACGAATATTGAGATACGTTGAAAAATCGTGCCGCGAATTGCTCTATTTACTCAAGTTTTTCTTATTTGCAATGTTTTGTTTTACGAGCGTCGTCGCAAAGGTGAAAACCTTTACGCCATAAGCCGTAAAGCGCAGCGCGCGCGCGACGGCGTTAAAAGCATATACTCGTATCTTTTTATTACCTTCATCATTCAATTGATGTGCCACTAAGAAAGTTAAGCTTATGCCCGCTTTATCACCTATATCGCGCTAAGGGACTCGTGGCCTTAATATACGGAGCTTAATTCCTCTCGGTCGTGAAAGCATCTCTGTGAAAGATGCTCACAACGTCTTACGCTCGGCGTCTTACGCTGATGCGTATAATAACGATCGTAAAATATTGGCGATCGAACTCGCGAAAATTGCGAATTTAATAAAACCAATGATAAGAGTTTTTTCTTAGTCGCTTTCGCTAAGCTGCGTACGTATATATACACACAGCAACAATGTAAACCGGTTTATTTTTCGATTTTCTAGCAGCGAGACGGAAACAGTCTCAAAAGCGATATTTCATTTTTCGCTACTTTTTCGAGATTATTATATTCCGCGTCAAATCATCCGAGATGAAAAACCAATCGGCGAAGGCAACGTCGCTCGGCTAAAAGCACAATAACTGGGCCGCGAATCGCGACGGACAAATCGCGTTACGACAATCGTTGCAGCGCGCGCCATGCGAGTCGCTTTTTCCTCTTTTGCGCCAAAGTTCCTCTTGATTGCCGGCAGTGATTCAATTGCTCGTACGGAAACACAGCCAGGACGCGCGCGCCGTCAGAGAGCAATCGCGTTAAAAAGCCTCGCCGTCTGGTTTGTCGTTCGAGAAAATGTGTTCCGTTACTTCCTTTTTTCACCCTTTCCCTCAATCCCTCTCACTCACTCTCTGTCTTTCTCTCTCTCTCTCTCTCTCTTCTTTTGCCTTTCGCCGAATGTATTTTCGATCGGGGCTTTGCCCACGAAAAACGGCCAATGGAGTCGCAATTCGCCGCGTCGTTATCCAGAAGCCCGAGGGGGCACCTGATCACACATCTTTCCGCAGTGAAAACGGCAAAACGAGAACGAAAAATAATCGAAAAGAAGCGACAGCGAGGAAAATGTATTGCCGTTCAAATTGCTTTCGTCGCGCGAAAAAAAAAATTGTAGAGTTTGATACACTCTCTGCAACGGATCCGAGAGAGTAAATTTTCAAATAAAATCAACATTTTTTTTTATAAAAGTTTGTTTTTTTCACGTTTACTAAAAAAATAGTAAAATATAACTGGAACACATATGGCCGAACGAAAAGAACTATTTTCATTCCGAAGAGAGAAAAATCAAAGGAAAATAGTTTCTCGTCGCTGCGCGCGCGTTTCCAGAGATTTCGAAAAACTAGGTCGATTTTCCTTCATATTCTTTCTTTGATCTATGCGCTCGGAAATCGCTGATCTCAGAGCTGTTTTCCGCGAGTTGCCGTTATACGAGGAACTTTGCGCGACACGACAAATCCAACCGTATGTCATCGCTGAATACAAACGTGGATCGCCACCGGTGGAGTTTAGATGGAAGCACGGTATGTTGGCGCAATTCAATGCGCGCCGAGATACACAAACGCTCGCGTTTCCCTACGGCCGGTGTTCTGGTCCAGACAGACCGGGTCTGCTTTCCCACAGATGCGTATTTAGCAATCAGTGGCCAAGGAATCAATCCACCGCGTAAGCATTCCGGCAATTGAATTTGCAACGACTAACAATTCACACGCAATATCCTTTACACACACGCTCCGATACTGTAAAATTCTTGTTTAAAATCGATACGGTATATATGCAAAAGCGCTGATAAGCGATTAACTATCAAACAACATTATTATATTCTCTTCTCTCTCTCTTTCCCTCTATTTTTATATAAGTTTAAAATAAAAATTAACAAAATTGTTACTTTAAAAACAATATACAGATCTCGCAAAAAATTTAATACAAAATATATAATAAAACGAAGAAAGGATGATGGATGATGGAATTAACTCTAAAATGATATGAAACTCCCATCTCCGCTAATATCAGCAATGTAACATAAATTTTCCACGCCATTTAGTGTCACTTCTGGGGTTAAAGTGCCAAGAGATGTGGCTAGCCCGATAAAACTGTCGTACGATGCCAGTTACATGTCGGTTTGTAAGAAAAAAGAACGACGCGCGCTAGGATACGGCCCCATCCAAGTCCCGTCGTTATTTCTTATTTGAACAGCCGAAGAGAGTTGGCTCTTGGTCGCGCGCGCGGAATTTCGAGGCGCGAGAACGCGTCGCGCAACGATCACACAATCATCGGGATTCGGGCGCGACCGTCACGATAAGCGGAACGTGACGTTGGCGAAATGCACTCGCACGAAGGATAACCGCTTCGTTCAAAGCCGGATTCCATTCCGTACGATGCGTTTCGTCATGGATATATTCGATTCACTCGACGTCTGATCTTTGTCGCGATAAACCGCAAATATTGTATCAGAAACCATCGGAAACGTAGTGACTTCTTTGTTTTACCTCGAGTCGCAAGTAAAAAATGATGAAGAAGTATTTTATTTATACATATAGTACATAGTATATTTGTATATGGTATATTGTATATAGTATATATGTTTAAACTTTGCTGAGCTTCCAATTTTAAGAGATATTGTTTGACTTTATTCTAATATACTTTCTGTTGTTGTCGACAAAAACGAAAATTCTTGAAATAGGACCGACTGGTTGTGTTTCCGCGCGCGCGCGTGACATCTCGACGAATTCATCGGCGCGCGCAAACTGTACGGCGGCGCATTCATTACCATTCATCCCGGTACGGATACCGGCACGATATATAGCGTGTGCGCGCATTACTGTGCGGGTGGAGAGGAAGCGGCCGAAGTTGTGCAGTTGCACACGCTATGCAGGGATAAGCGCACTTCGCTAACTTCTCTCCACCGCTTGGCCGCCGCCCGCCCTCTTACTTGGATTCCAGTTCAGACAAACAGGCTTGTGCTCTCTCACAGCTCGCGCGTTTCGCCAAGCAAGCACAACCGAGAGCGCGCGGGAGGGTGTTTGCGTATCCCGGCAACCCCCGGCGCGCACGAGAGGGTTCGGGCACCGCAAAGCTTGGCTCTCTCTCTCTCTCTCTCTCTCTTTCTCTCTGAGAAGGGTCGGTCTCTCTCGGTATAGATATATATATACAACCACCGTTGTGTACTACGCGACAACTGTTAAGTGCTGCAGCAATCCGGCATCGACGCCTCTTACACGGAATTACTGTTAAGCGGGAGCCGCTTCGCGCGTTTCCGCCCTCAACTGATTAGTCTCCGCGATTCAACGGGAATATCTCTGCTGTGGTGCGCGAGGCCGCCAGAGAGAGAGAGAGAGAGAGACAGAGAGAATCGAGAATTTCACGAAGGGGTTGGGCCTCGTCGTCGGTCAGGAACGCGCCAGAAGACGGTCGAGGAGTGTCAACGATTCGCCGTTGAACGTTGAGAGGGCACGTTGACCAGAGGAATTTTGGAATTCGAGTAATGAGGAATCGTTTGTAACACTTACTCTCCGCTCTCACGACCTGAATTCCTCCGTATCTGTCTTGCATGAATTCGGAGCGATTTTCACGAAGCGTTTTGGCATCGCAATGACGACCAAAAGTGATATTGATTTCAATTAAATGTGTATAATATTTTACATACACAAATAATCTGCTAAGTAAAATAATTGAAACGTGTTACAGCAGATTGAATATGAAAAACTAAATTAAAAAAAAAATAAATTAGATATGTTGTATTTTTAATTTATCCTCCTCACGCACATCAGATAAAAAAACAACATAAAATATAAATGAATTAAACGCATAACTGAGCGAAAATAAAGCGCATTATTTTTTCAACAAAATAAAAAAATATAAAATTAAAAAATTGAACTAAAATAAGACAGAATCCGAACTAAAGTGCGATCTGTCCGCTGAATTCACTAAACATATCGAAATCAAACAGACCATTGAAACTCTCGAATGTTTTCGATGGATAGAAGGCAGAAACAGAGACCTCGGCGTTCAATATATATACGTGTTATCGAGAAATATGCGGAGAGAGAGAGAGAGAGAAAGAAAGAAAGAGAGAGAAAGAAAGAGAGAGCTCGATCTCAATTATGTATTCATAGCTGGGCAGGGTATAACGCGCACGAGGGTGGCGGCGCAGAAGTCAATAGAAATGAAATATCAAGGCTAGATCTCCCTCTGCCGCGATCGCGTTGCTTCTCTCTCTCCCGATCCTCTTCAATATGGGATCTAAAGTGTTTTTCGATATCTCGAAAAATTCCAGCTCGCGCTACCACCAGCCCTCTTTCGTCTTGGTTTTATTTCTTCGCTCCCTCGAAGCGGGCGCAAGGCCGATTGCATGCGCACCGGTAATATAACTACCTCCTCGGGCGCGTATCTCACCGGCAAAAATCGGTGGTGGACCTGAACGCTCTGCCTCGAAGAAATACAATCGTAACGTCGAATATTTCTCACGTACCGATACGATACGCGGACCGGTAGGTATCACATGGCGATAAATATTCATTCAAAAATTCTTCTTTCATAATAGACACAGCTATAGCGCAAGCCGGTTGCGAAATATCTCTGATATTTTTCAATAAAAAAAACGAATAATATTAAAATACAGTATCGTGCAGAAAAACAATAAAACTTTCTCGCATTATTCCATTTATATTTTCCGATCAAAAGAATTCTTATTGCCACGTGTACGAGCGTCGCGAATTTGCACAAGAATTTCTCTTTTTTTTTTTTTTGGTTGTTGCCGCAAAGTAGATCCGCAAATAAACTTATCGTTCTTGGTGATGTTAAGAAGCTTAGGGAGGAAAGAGAAAGAGACGTGCGCGCAACTCCAAGCCGAGCTATCGAGGGACTTCGATCTCCCGTCGACTTGAATATGAGATTACAAGTACACGGCTCTTCGATCGGCATTATCCGCATTTTGTATAATAAATGAGACGCGCGAGGCAACAATGTTGTTCGGCATGCGTGTATATACCGGTCTCTCTTAAGCAGAGAAAGATCGAATCGGGGCGCACGGGCAACCGCACGTGGCGCGATTACCACTTCGGCGTTCTCACGTAACGACGCGAGTTCCTCCGAAGGAAGGAAGGTGGTCATCCACCCTCCATTGTTAGGCCATTTAGATATATTTCATCGGGAGGGACGTGCACGGAAGGAACGAGAGACGCTCTTTCTCTCTTCCCTCCTGGTAGCGGCAGTGCGTCGAGAATGTATGCATCATGCAAGGAGCCCCGCACAATCGATGCATTAAACAACCCTTTCGCATTCAAATCTGATGCGGCCCATCCCCGTTCCTTCGGCGAAGCCTCCCGTCGTAGTTTTCTCAATCTATTATCGGACTTACCGCACGTTCGCGGGATGATTTGTATGTGTGGCGCGAGCATCGATAAATCAGGAGAAAGACGTAATTGACGACTTTGCGCTTAAAGCGGTCTATTAACCGTAACTCACTGTCGCAAAAGTCGAAGGGCGGAAATAATGTACGTGAGATAATGTAAATTGCATTTACACGTTTTGATAGTATATACATATTAATACATGCTGATATTTATGTACACACTCACATTATGTATGTACATATAAATATAATGATGTAAATATATATATATTTTTTTGTAATTCACAAGAGATATAAAACGCGCGCAGCCGAGTTGTAATTGTCGAATAAAAATACGACGTTATATTAATAACTGCGCATTAATGCTTCCGTCGTCGGCGAAAAGCAGCGCTCTCTCGCGCAAATGTTTTGCTTCGCAAATGGAAAGGAGCAGCGAACGACGAGAGAAGGCTCGAGTTTTCTCTCGTACGAACGCCTCTTAAATCTTAAAGCAGAGACAAATGAAGCTGCGAAGTCTTATGTGCGCGGACTTACCGTTAGGTGGGAACTCGTAGAAGAACGCAGATCTCGGGCTCAGACAACTGGAACAGAGGAAAATTACGGTTAAAATATGCTAACAATTAAAAGGACTTGGCGGACCGCCCGCTCGATGTCTACGCGCTTTTCCGCTCCGTTTCCACGTTTTCGTCCCGCGTGTGCGCGCGCAGCGATATTTCGCCGCGGTTCACGGCGCCGCGACACGCCGCTGAATTTTCGGACACACAGATCCCGGACGATCGCATCAAAGTGACAGGTATCGATATTAAGCGTAATAGACTGATACGCTCGTTGGGAAATTTAATACTTCCTTTGATACTCGAAATGAATCATGACGCGCGCAAGCGCATCTCGATATCATTACCGCGCTGATAATGAATTTACTAGTGTTTGCCGAGTTAATTTCAATTTAATTAGTATGTAATACGTATTATAGCGCGATTTGGCTTTTCGCTCGATTTTAACGCAGCCAATTGTGTAATGCGCAAAATAACGTTATTATGTTACGATTACGTTAGATCGTTAGCGTAAATCGCTCGCGGAGTATTCGCCTGGCTTTTGAAGGGATTATTTTCCATGAGACATAGAAAGCAAACGATGAAAATAAAAATATTTGGCACACAATGTAAAAAATACATAATGTACAAATTATCTGCTTCGCTATTTAAAAATAATTTAAGATGGACAGTGTTGAAATTGATTTAAAAATGAAGTTTTGTGTCAGGAAATTTTGTGCCATTTCCAATTTTTAAAAATAATAATTTTGCATCATTGACAATAAAAGAAAGACCAAGATGTTATATTTCTCTTATTTATATGCTCTCTAAATCGTCTCTTATAGTTCTGTTTTTTTTATCACGTGCTTTTGTGTGAACTATCATACGCGAAACAAGAGATCAAAGTGAATTTACACCACAACGGGTATTTAATTGACTAACAATTACGAACGTTGAGCAGTCGATCCGTACGCGACGAGCCGCTTCCGGAATGCAAATGTGTATGTGTCCCTGTCGAAACTGTGTAAGGACACAAAGGGACAAGTGGAGAGAAGAGAAAGGGAGAGAGCAATAGAGAAGAGCGGAGAGTACAACAGAATACATTTAGCGTTATTTGTTAACACGTTAACTGATTTACCGCATTGATAAGCGCGCGTCGTATTCTATTGCAAATAAAAATAAATAATAGAAAAACAAATTGCACATTTGTGTTTTATCTTATCTAGGATAATTTAAGAGTTGTTGCTCCGCTTGTTGTCTCTGCAATTTCTGAAATGCGCGCAATAATTATGCAAAATTCAAATAGCGCAATATAGCTTCTCATTTGGCAGCGCAAACGAACAGATACATAAACTGCGATACAGCTGCGGGAACACGTGAAACCTTCGTGTTCTCGTGTGTACTTCGAAACATTCTAAATATTCCTCCCGAGACGCGCCGCGGCCCGATCTCTTACGATAGATCACGATGGGAATGCGCGCGCGCTAATCGTCTTATAGTCGATCCGACGTTCTCGATTCTATCGTCCCACAAAGCGATCCGACGCACAGGAAGACGAGGAGAGAAATGTCCCCGAGTATGCCGTGTTCAATGACGCTCTGTGTAGACAGCAAAATGGTTCCGGAGAACGCGGTAACGTGAAGAGGGAGAGAGAAGACGCGACCTGGCAATTCACGTGCCAGAGAATCGGTAATAGATAGCGCGTCATTGCCTCAACGTACCTACTCTCGCCGATACACCGGCGCCGTAATACTAACCGCATACTAATAGGGGTCCTTTGACGAAAAGCTAACATCTCGCCGGGTAAACCGCGTCGCAATTCCGGTCGGACCACTCCCGATCTCAGAGCGGCGCGCGATACAGGTCTCTTCACCACCTCTCGACGCCGATTCTACAGCCGTCCGAAATCGATTGCCTTGAGTGATCCTTTTCTCATAAATCGATTCGCAGTAGATTTTACTGACGATGTAGTTTAAATGCAAAAACTATATGTTGCGCATTGTCTAAAAAGATCGCTACAATTGCTAAATTAAAAAATTGCTCGATATAAAAATGCACAGATAAGAATAATAAAAGAAAAAGAATAATATATTATCTTTGTGTAAAACAATATGATAATAAAAAAATTACTGCATTATAGTCATAAAATTTTTACTGCAATAAATATAATAGCATAAGAAAGTGTACTCTGATATATTTTCTGTACTTCGTTGTATAGGAAATTAAAATAAAAAAGTGATCCCAAGGTTTTAAATAAATTTTCGTAAGATTCAAATGTTGCAAGTGGATCGCGTCTCTAAGGCTGCGTTCCGATATTCACTGTCAGCAAATCTATAGGTACTTCACGTCACATGACTTTAGATTTTCAATACTGGCAATAAGTATCGAAACGCAGTCTAAATCATAAAAAAAAAACAATGTAAAATTGATTTGTAATTTTAACGAATATATTTGAGAAACAACGATATTTAATAGAACTCTAAGTTCTCAATTTCTAGTAATTGCGAACACATAGGATCGATACTTCCTAGAGAATTCGAAATTATTTTCTTCTTCTTTCAGTTAGCGATTGATTGATAGCAAGAGACGAAAGATATATGTTTCTCTTTCTCTTCGACTTTTAGGCTGCGTTCGAAAAGCACGAGTAGCGCTATCAGCGCTATTATGTCATACGTAAATACCTATATACATTTTCCCTCGAGAAAAACATAGGTTATACGTGATTCCGAAGAAATACAAGACGTGATTTCAGTGTGTTTTACATATAATAATATCGTAGTATTTTTAATTACCGCCGTAATTTTAAATGCTACGCTCCAAAATTCCACTCGCACAGTAAGAAAACTTATTCTTTCCGACAAATAGCTGTAATTTCGAGCAAATCAAAGGAAAAGACTACTTATCTGATTGGTGATTCTTAAAAATATCGGTACCACGATGTCAATTAATCACACAAACAACCGCGGAACTGATAGCATGGAATATTCGAACACCAGAAATGGAGCCATAGTAAGATTCAGATCTTGTACATGTGTCATATTTTGCAAAATTATATCTGTGCCAGATAATATGGCATTCTTTGTGTAGTTACTAAGACAAAATTGCAAGTATTTTCTTCTCTCCTCCTCTCTTTTTCATCTTCCTTCCCTTTCAGCACATATATACATATTTGTAATTTTGTAATTATCCGAAAATTAACTAGAAAACTAAAATAGAGTTGCACAATTGCAAATAGTAAGTAAAAATATATTATTTGACATACATACACAAAATAGAAAATTCTAAATTTTTTTACACATAATGGTAAAAACGTTTGCTAAAAATAATTATGATGAGGTAATATTTCATGCACATAAATGTATATTATATACTACTTATATTGTAAATTTGATGTTATAGTAAAAATAAAAAGGAAGACAAATTTTCTTAACCACAAAAAAAAAACTAACTATATTCGATGGTTACATTCTTTCAGGCAAAAGAATATTTGATGTTCACGCCTGGAATGACGAAAATGAAATTATTACAATTACGCAAATTAAAAGAATTAAGTGATCAGTTGGATATGAAACTGTATCTCGTAAAACACTTTATACCACAAGCAAAAGTTATAATGACTAATCAATCGTCGGATTACGCCAAGGTAGTATATCATAAATATATAATACAAATATTTGTGCGCACGTTAAT
>QVOA01002756.1:0-35473 GCA_014825685.1 Pseudomyrmex cubaensis
GGGAAAAGTTGTTCAGAATCATATCCCTAACAACATATTTCAAGCTCATTAAAATCGGAGAGGAAGCCCCTAATCTAAATAATTACCAAGTAAAAGACCAAAGAGCCTGTGGTCCAGGATAGAGGTAGACGTTGAAATATAATAAAAATCTCAGTGTGTTCCGGACGTTTCTTTCTTTCTATAACGGATAATTTTCATATTTTTCTTTATTTTCGTATATTGTAACAGCGCTGAAGATAATCAATAATTAAATTAATGATCAAAACACACTGAATTTTTTATTATATTTAAATGTCCACTTCTATCCACAGGCTCTTTGGTCTTTTACTTTTTATTGTTTGGTTTTTTTTCGTGCCGTTATTATAATATCAATTATTAACAAAAAAATACTTATTTTTGTGCGCACAACTTTTATTATTATTAATAAAAATATATATTATTAATAATAAACATTATTAATAACATTATTAATAACATTAAATTATTAATAAAAATACTATTATTATACTATTACTATTAAATTAAACTCATATTATTAGTATTATTAAAAATGTATATAATATATAAATTTTGTATAAATATATATATTATATATGTTTATATTTATAAATATTATATATAATATTATTTTAATAAAAATACACATGGTTATATCGTAAAGAGCCAATATTTCTCTCTTTCTCAAATTACCATTTCAGCATTTTGTGTTTCAAATTCCTCAGTTTTCTCGAGAGAGGAAGAAGTTAAACCTCTTCAAAAAATCAACGCATTATATTACATAATGTGAACTGTGATATATATATATATATATATATATATATATATATATATATCTCCTCTGATGTTCTTACTACGCGAATTATTCATTCTTCTGCCATTCATTCAACAAACTCGCCCGATTCAAGGAGTCCTGCTTGCGCGCCGAGCGTCGTCGTTTCTCTCGAGCAAACGGTCGCTACAGATGTTTAGCGGAAGCAGCAGAGTACGCTTTGCTGCATCCCGACTCGCGCTTTCGAAGCACAAAAGTCGGTTGTACAAATTTGCTCGCCCTTCCCCTGTAAAGGGATTCGCAGAATATTTTATACGAGAATGCCTTCATCGTGAAAAAATATTTGTGTAAAATATTTTCTTATTTTATTCGGCGCGCGGATTCTCGTTTCGAGTTACTTCCCCTCGGAGTGTTCCCCTTAATTTTACTGTTTACAAATCAAAAGCACAACAACAGTCTGTATATTCGTGTGTATATACGCGAGAAGAATAATAATATTTAATATAATATTTTATCTGTAAACGCGCGCGCGCTCGAGAGCTGGTTGGCCCGGAAATACGAGCTCGCGAGCACGTTGCAAGCAAGTTTAGGTAAATGAATTTGTCAGAGTGTTGAACGACATGAATAATGATCACACGCTCGAGAAACGACGACTATAGACAGAAGTTATATCGTTACAAAAGAGAGAGAGAGGAGTCCCGAAATTGCTCTAAAATTACCCGTTGGTATCCTTATCGGAGGCTGTGCTAGCGATCCGCCATAAAACTAGACGATGGCACTTTAACTGCCAGTCATTCTCATCCAGTCGGGGATCATTAGAGGGAAACCATCGGCTAAAGGGATCGGGATCGTCTCTTAACACCGAATAGGAGACATCGGTCGCGTCATAATAAGCGGAATGGAACGAAGCCCAGGACAATCGAACAGAGCGCCCTAGGGGACACACGGAATTCGAACAATTCCGGCAGGTAAATGGTTCGATCGTCACGAACTTTCGAAGAGCGCAGTTTTTTCACACTCGTTCTTCTATCGAGAAACACTTGACTGTCTTATATATAATATAAATAAAAAAACTGCTTTTATTTGTGTGTTAAAATATTTATTTTGTCTTTTTTTTTTTCACTTTGACGAAAAACAGTGGGAATTAAAACGTTGATCCACATGACAAATTCAATAACGATCGCATTTCGTCATTTGATATTTACTGAAACAACCGTAATCTCGCGGAGAGATAAAATTGCGCGACGCGGTTTTTGCAATACTCTCCCGTTTATGTTTAGTTGTTGACGTTTCTGTCAATTTTTTCAACTCGACGAGCGCGGAAATGCTTCGGCGTGTAATGTAACACAATGGGAACTGCGTACACGAATTACAAAAAAAAAAAAAAAAATAAAAGAGATCATAAAGCATAAAGCAAACAACGCGCGGTCGAACAATCGCGCTCGCTGATCAAATATTTGTTCGACGACGTACCGGCTTCGTGTTCTCAACAAACCGGTTCTCTCTCTCTCTCTCTCTCTTTCACTCTCGTGTAATATAGTACCGCGCAATAATAATGTATTTGGGAAAACTCGGCTCTGACGCGCGCGCGCTTGGTCGTTGTTTTCGCGAGCGGACGATTCTAAACACTCGGCGGTTTACCGCGGTCGTCGAAACATTTCTATTGCGATTATCACCGGGGAAAAGCGAAAACAAGAGAGAAAGAGAGATATGAAAAAAAGAGAGAGAGAGACAAAGGGAGAATCGGGCAAAAGCTCGTAAAATTCAGAGGGAACGTTGAGAAACGGATGGACGCGCAAACCTTCGCGAGACCGGGGAGATTAAATCCTCTTTTAGTACCTCATTCGCTTTCGGAACGGAGCGAACCGAACGACTTTCGAATGGACGGTATAACATACGGGCCGCGAAAATTTAACGAAGCTCGCCGGCGGCAACGGCGCAACTTCGGCAGTTGCAGCACACGGGAGTGTCGGGACACGCTGCAATGGGCACCGACGTCCGCGACCGTCGCTGGGAAAATATCGACGCTTATCGCGATAATAACGCGGTCGAGCGAGCCGGAGCGAGCGCGCATCCCTCTCTCTCTATCTGAATCGGAGCGCGATGCCGGGAAAACTCTTTGAATGTTGGAAGTTCTCGCGGGAGGGCATTTGCGTGTAACGCAGCTTGCATTAATTACAACATGTTCCGAATGATCTCGTATCTCGTCTCTGCGAGATATCGTCGCGAAATTGGATATGCTCTTTAAAACGTAATTGATATTGCCCTAGAGCTAAGAAAACTTGTTTAAAATAACGCGAAAAATCGTTGACAATATATTGATGAATCTTTTCGATTTAATTGTGAAAACAAATCTCTCCAATAATTGTCGAACTTTTTCATAAAATGTTTGTTTTTTTAATTCTATCTCTTTCAACGAACGTTAACGTTTCATGTTTAGCTTCTCAATATTTTTTCAAAATTCGAAAATTGACAGTCCCTCCCCCCTGTTTATTTGTCTCTTTCCTCTTCTCGTTACAATTGCAAATACGCGCGGATCATCCCCGCTAATCCCGTTCGTAGGAATTTCCAAAAAGATCGGTTCATCCTCCTTAATTCTCGTCCGAAGTGATGTTTGCACTTTGCACTTTGCTAACACCATTTCGTTCCATCTGCCCCGTCGCCGTCGTCGTCGTCGTCGTCGCGAAGCTTCGTCTCCCCGCGATCGTCGCGCGCGCAAACCGACCAAGTTTTCCTAATCCATTTACCGGAGGAAACGCGAAGCGCTCTCGGGTTTGCAAAGCGCGCGGGAAGGGTCGATCGATGATTCCAACGACCGTGATTTTCGGGCTCGTCGAGCACGCTCGCAAGCCACCGAGAGATGCGTCGCGGGAATGACACGACGCGCGCGGACAATTATCCTAATTGGTAACGGATGAACGCCGCTGAAAAAGGAAGAGACGACGAGGTTAGCGAGCGAGAGACGCGACCGATGGAGTTCGAGCCAGCGTCGCCGCGGAACAAGCGAGTGTAGCAAAAGTAATTAACCGAGCGGACAGCATAGCGTTTGTCCGAGCAAGCATCCAGTGTTTTCGCGAGAGAGAACTGTATGTGCTCGCGGAAACCTCAGAGCGCGACCGCTTTTATACGCGTACGTTCGATAATTGGGTGATTGACGTCGGGAAAAGTCCGCGCGTTTCTTGTTAGGCGGCGAACACGTTTGTTAAACTGACGCGGCCGCTGAGTTGCGCCATTGAGTCGCGTACAAGAATTTAATACCGTTTTTGTTAATTTGTTGCTGATCTCCTCGTGAAAGTCCGCGACTATATAAGAAAGAAGTGTCTTTCATCTCGAGAGCCTGAGGTAACGAAAGCCGGGAGAACTCTCAGCCGGGAACGGAAGAGTCAACAACTCGTGTTTTTTCATTTTTTTTTTCGCCGCGAAGAGATTTCGTGCTTTTCCCTCGACACGTCTCGAGGGAACAATTTGAGAGCATATTTAAAGAATTAAGTCGGTTTATCAGAAATACTGTGCGAGTTCTCAACGGCTCGCGCAAGTAATTTCCCCGAGAGCGTCACGCGGTTCATCCTCGCGCGAGGAAAAAAAAAAACTTCTTCTCGCTCACAATGACAAGTCGCTTGAAGTCGCTCGTTTCACGCTAAACTAATCGCAACAAGTTGCGCGCGGCATCCGCCAGGCTACGCTTTCCGAGCTAATTATTTCCACCTCATTTGTTAACAGGGTTCTGATGAATTACCGCGAAATTCTTGGGAAAAACTTTTGGCGCGCGCGCGCGCGCGCACACACACACGATCCCGTGAAATGTGAGAGATGCGAAGTTTTAATTCGAGCAATTTCACGCTCCAGTTTATTTCCGTTCGACTTTGAGATATTTCGGTTTTTACTTTACCAGACGCCGTGTAACAATGAACAAAATTAGAAAACACTGTCTCTCTTCCTCTTTCTTTCTTTTTCTTTCAAAGCAGCGGGAGATTTTCACGAATTCAAACGGAAAAAACGACAGTAACCCAAAGAGAGCCGCCGGGAACATGCAACTTACGCAAATTGTGGAATTACGTCGCGCGAGAACGAATACCGTCATTGTTAGCGAGTTGAAACTTCTATCTCTCACCGAGATTTTGCGAAATTAAAGGTACGACTTGCGCGTTACTCGCTTCCGTGGACTTTCGCGTGCCTATTCCGCGCGAGGGAACAGACGCGCAGTCATGCGGAGAGCACGCCGGCTCTCCCGCCGGCCTACTTCCGAAAATTGCGCGGGAGGACCGGAAAGTTCGATCCTCTTTCCGCGAGAGATCATCGCTTCAACTCGATTGTTTGTTCTAGTCGGGGGGGGGGGGACAGAGAGAATTGCCAAATCTTTGTATCGTCACACGTAAAAAGACCGTCTTCAAGTGACATCATCAGTTTCAACACGCGCCGACAAACGAATTATAAACGTCCACCATCCTCGCGGAAATAATCAGAAAAATTGTGTAGAGTTCCGGATATTAAGAAGAAAATCCGATCTTTGTAAGAATCTTAATTTTTATATTTGTATGTGCATCTGCAGTAAGTGCTTCTCGCAAGCAAGAACTTCGCTCTCTCTCTCTCTCTCTTTTCACCAGATGCCACTAAATCTAAACTTAAATTGTGAAATTCGCTGCGCGCAACACCGCGCGCTGCTTCGCAAGGGATGTTCGCAAAGTTTTCCTTGACCCAGTAGGTACTCCCGGTACTTGCTGAGTAGCGTTAGTAATTACAAGCCTATTAAAATTCTCCCGGCTACCAAGTCCCGCGGTCCCGCCCGCTTCTCTCGTCAGTCCGACTACTACTCGCCAACTACTTGCGAGACGAACTGCGTACGTACGTGATATAATTCTTACGCTTTCGTCTCTCGACCGTATACTCCGGTATAACGGCGAGAGAGAGAAAGAGAGAGAAGAGAGTTCTCCTATCTCTCGGAAGCCGGCGCAAATGTGTGTTCTTTCATTTGATATTCTTTCGCTCGAGAAAGTTGCGCGTATATATACAGTTTTTCCTCGTAATCGATTCTATTTGTTGTTACAGACAATATCACCGCGCAAGACGCTGCTCGATACACCGCCCGATGATAACACGCGACGCCGGCGTGTGTGTGTTATCTCTTTTCCTTTCGAATCGTATTTACTCGCGATGCCTTTTCGCAATGACGGCGCAGTGAAAACTTTCCAAGAAGATTTCTGCGCCGAGAAAGATTTTTTTTTCCGCAGAAAAACCTTTTCGATGCTTCCGCGCTCACACACATGTATAGTTTCTCAAGTATTTGCATATTTATAAACGTATATTTCGTCTGGAGAGAAAGAAAGATTAAAGAGAGAATGTGGTATTTACACATGTACAGGGTGTTCGAGTTATTACTAGAGGCATTTTTCTCGTAAATGACAAGTATATTGAAAAAAGATGAGAAAAGTTTTACTGTTTTTATAACATAATAAAAACTGTGTCAATTTTTTATATTTGCAATAATTTTCGAGAAACGAAGCTGACCTTAATTTTTTCAAATAAAACGCTACATCGTTTTGCATCACAAAAGCGTACGTCAAGACAAATTCAACAATGTCGCATACCATGACGTTCGAAGTCGTACGAGATCAGGAATAAAAGAAATAATTCAAACCCTTTCGCGTAAAATATTTCGAACATGTCGATATTTTTCAAAGTCACACGCAGAAGCAACTTTTTGTATTGATGGATTCCAAGAAAATATAAGAGAATCTTCTAATCTTTTGTTTTCAGGAAAACAAAAATATATACTTGCGAGAAAAATGCTGGCTAGTAATGACGCGAACACCCTGTGTACATGTACAAAGAATATTCGAAACTTCTACCAAGAATACACACACAGTAATCCTGTCCGAGTCTTCACTTCGCGAGTATAACAAGCTTGAATATTCGCGACGCAAAACTATTGTAAGAGAGATATGCAAGAAAACAAAAACAAATGCCGACTACGGTATTCCACGAAAAATGAAGTCGGCACGTGATACGAACACGGCTCAATATTGTTCCTTCAGCCCGGGCGGAGAGAGCCAACCATTCGTATTTACATAAGAACAAAAGAACAACCGCAGCAATTCAGGGCTCGCTTGACGTTCTCTCTCTTTCTCTCTCCTCTCTCGCAACTCTACGAAGAATTGTTGAGGAAAAATACCAGAGAAACGTAGGAAAAATATGTAATATACTATCGATTTCTCTCCTCACCTCCCCGCAGTTCTCTCCCGTTTCTCACGGATCACGTATGGCTCACAGGCGGAATGAAGTAATTCGAGACGAACGAGGGACACACCCGACGACGACTGCCCAGGCATTCATCTTTTTGCATATATAAAGCGAGAGAAGCAACCGTACGTTTCCTTCCCTTTACTCTCGTTTCTTCTCTCCCGTCCCTTCCCCCCCCCATATTCTTCGTCGCGAAATTATCCGACACACGTACGCATCTATTTGAACGCGTCGGGATATAAAACGTGACGCGAATATTCACGGCGGCGTAGAGATAGCGCGAACGAATGTTGCACCAAGAACGGAAAAGAAAATTGCGACAAATATGTGTTCCGAGATTGAAGTTTAAGACGAGCGGGAAAAAAAACCCCAATTTTTGATCGCGCTTATTGGCTCGAAAACCCGGAACCGGATTAATTTGTTTCCCCGACAGTTTTCGGCCGAAAAGTGAAGCGCCAAACGGTATCTCTTGTTATCGCGCTAATTACCGCGAACGAAATATTCACGCTAAACCCACGGCGATACAATTCCGCACATCAGAGGGAGAGATTTATAGCTGCTTGGTAAATTGGTACGAGGAAACGAGCGTCATACAATGCATTCGCGGATGTAGTATGACTAATGAATCGTGAATAAACGAGGGCGGGCGGGAAGAGCGAGCGAGCCGGGCGGGCGACCGAGCACGATCCGATCCGGTGCGCGCAATTGACGATGCAAGCAATCCGGCCGGAAAATACCTAAATAAAGAGGTTGCGGGGAGAGGCACGTCTAGCCGTAAGAGTCACCGAAGGGAGGAGGAGGAGAGATATTGACGTAAATGAATAAAAGCTCCAATCTCGGGAGTTTTCTCCCGTTAGTCTCGCCGCCGGAGCAGAAGAGAGAGAGAGAAAAAAAAAGAATAATGAGGCGGAAATAGGAGCGGAAAAGGACGAAGAGTTCGAACAGGGCCAAGTAGTTAAAGAGCTTCCGCCACGTGGCGATCGATAAGTTTGCCTTTATCGTGCGCCTGCTCTTGCATCTCTCTTGTGTCTCTGTGTGTGTGTGTGTGTCTATGTGTGTGCAATGTACAACGAAAAAGAGGAACAGAGAGACAGTGCGCGAACAAGCTTCGACATATATTTCTAAAAGCCGATCGCACAGTCCTCGAATCTAAATCCGAACCAAGTTTCGCGAGCTTCGCGTTACCGCCGCCGCCCTTTCCTGTCAAGACGCTCGTTTCCCACGACGAAATGACGAAGAGAGCGTCGTCCTCGTCGTCGTCGTCTCTCCGACCGTGGCGTCGAGTCCCCGGATGGTACGAAACACCGAGAGCTCGCGACCTCGTTTCCGCCTCAATTCGAATGTCTATCGTTTCGCAAAACGTACAACCAGTCGAGTTTCCCCGCTATTAACGGTATTGCTTTCGCCTCAAATTTCGTGAGTTTACACACTGCCTCGAATCGCATCGTGTACACGTTCGCGCGAATATAATAAGCGCGATAAGAGCGTAAAAAAAAAAACGAAAGAAGAATCGCATCGGATTTAAACCACATCCGAGCGCGAAAACAGATAACGACGGGCGGAGCTCGGATTTTTAGTTCGCGCACGTTTCGCTGATCGAAAAGACCGGACGTGAGAAACTCCGGCGAGAGGTCTATGCTTGCGAAGTACGTGAGAATGTTGAAACAGTTCGACGTATACGATGCGATTGGTCGCGATCGTTTTATCCGAGAGAAGTTCCTCCGACGAGAGGAGAAGAAAGAGGAGGAGGAGGAGGAGAAGCCGCGGTGGATTTCGTTACGACAGCAACGCGATATCAAAGATTGTTTTGATTTATATCGTCTTATATCGTCCTGTTGAAAAATGAGTTCGCGGTTTTTGGTCGGTAATCTGTAAGATCTATCTAACACACAAAGTGTGTGAAACGAGACGAGTTAAACTTTTGAAAGGATAACGTCATCAGGATTTCTTTACGCTCCAAATATTAAAAGACGTCGTCATTCCGAAATGTCTCTCGCCGTTCATAGAACCACGCGGGGGGGGGGGAGGGGAAAGAGTACAATGTAATTAAATGTCTCACTCTGATAACGAGCTACGAGCGCGGACGAGCGCGCTACGTACTATCCTTTCAAGCGATATCTCGAATCTTTTCTCGTCCGCGTTCCCGTCGGCAACAAAAGACTAAGATGAAAAATCGAGATAAAACCAGAACGGAAGAAAACGAACGAGAGAGATTAGCGCACTTTGGCCATCGTTACATGTGCGCGGCGAATATCAGATTATTACGCGAAGATTACGGAGCTCTGCTCCTGTCTCAATTATTACTAACTGGGCATTTCCATATCTCTCTCTCTCCTTTTTTTTTCTTTCTTTTTTTCTTTCTCTCTCTGATATCTATATCGTTCAATCAAAGTAGTTTGTGTCCTTCAGCTTTACGCTCACGTGCTCCATTAGCTCTTGAATTAGTGTCGCGCGAGATCGAGTTATTCATCAAAAACGAAAGTTGAAACCGGGATCTTTCTCGCGAAACTTCGGAATCAGGTCAAACTGCTTTCATCCATATTCTTCGCTTGTTCGCGACTGCCGCCGCGCCGTCCGTAAGAGAATTGCGAGAGACATCGAGGAATTTCGAAATGATCCCGCGGCGCCGCGCGGCTACGCGGTACGGAGTCGCTTGTGTCGTACACGAGTAAGTTCCGAAAACACAGATAGCGACAGTGGTGTTACATTTGTTGTTGTTGTTGACAAGTTTCAAATTTGTCCTTCAAAGGACAAATTAAAAATAAAATCGAAGTAAGAAACAAATTTAGATTCAAGACGGAAAATGAATGAATTTTCGATGAGGAAAAGTTAATTAAGAAACGACATAAAAATACGGTAGGTAATAAACAATGATAGGAAAAAAAACTGTAGTAAATTAACGGAAAATGAATAAATTTTCGATGAGGAAAAGTTAATTAAGAAACGACATAAAAATACGATAGATAATAAACAATGATAGAAAAAACAAAACTGCAGTAAATTAACTAGATGTTACAAAGTTCGCACCGCGAAAAGCTTCTCTTTCGCCACCGCAATTTTTCGAAACCGATGATGTGCCGAGGGTGTCTCAAAAAACAAAATACGGACGCATGTACAACCGACCGAAATGCAAAACCGGAGAATAGCTGAATTTGCATGAAAATTGCTCGTCGTGAAAAGGTTAATTCAACAGTTCAATCGCTCAACCGTGGATTTGTACGTCGCGGCGGCGCTTTCCAAAAAAAAAAAATCCCTCGAAAAAAAACCCGCAATACGACGAGATTGTCCTACAAGTACGATTGTCGTAAAGTCCGCACGTTACGCGGATATGACGTCTAAACTCCGTCAAATCTGGCTTAAAGTCCCTGTCTCTCGTTTCCTCCTTTTCTCCGTTGTTGTTTCGAAATGGCGGTTCGTCGCTCTGTCGCGATCAGATGCACACAATCCTTTGCGCGGATCTTGATTGCCGGAGAAGAGGCAGTTACGTCAGTTGGCGACATATACCCGCGCCTAAGTGTGAAGATACACATTATCGAAGTTTCTCTCTCTCCGAACTGCGGCAGCAACTACACGTCGCGACGCGACAGGCGCAGACCTACTGTCGGCGCTCCGGTTTAGATTTCCCACCGTCAAGCGGTTCAATTTAACTTGGCCACCATTGCTCCAAGCGGAACGCGCCGCGAACGCGATCGTAAACCACATCCAAACGACTTGCCGAAAATTCGCCGACGTTTCTGCGGAAATTATCTTACGAATGTACTTTCGCGAACGCTTCTTCTCCGCGCGAGAGACACCGGAGCGCGATTTTACGTGAAAATTTCCCATACAGATTTTCCGGAACTAAATTCCTCAATTCTTTTCAAAAGTTTCTTGTTTCGAAGAGTTAATTTCGTATTAACATCGTTCTTAAAATTGAATATCGCGATAAAAGTGCGTTTTATAATCTTGTTTTTTTATTTCCATAAATGAGAACATTAAAGTATAAGAGAACACAAAGTGTGCCATTACGTCGCGCCTCGCGCGAAACTGTTTGACGCGCGCTTCCTGCAGCGATGTCGTTTCTCACATCTGTCGTTTTCGCGCGTAGCAAAGCTATAAGGTTAACAATAAACGTGAAAGGTATGTTACGCGCGAGAAACGACAAGAAGACTGGGATAGAGAGTGAGAGAGAGAGAGAAAATATAAGACGGAACTGGATATACCGGCAAAATTAGAGGAAAAGGAAGCGAAGAGACTTGCCAATAATGCAAGTCGACGTGTACAGCAGTAGCAGTCTCGCGGAGGAAAGTCTCGGAGATCGCGCAATAAAGAGTCACTCGAATCCGACTCATGGGAACCTGGCGACAAAGCTAACTGCACACCTTCGAGATTTCGTAATATAACGGATTAAAGAGCGCGCGACGGTGGGCTCGAAATTACCTCGTTGAGTCACGAAGAAGAGAGCGCTTCATGTCGCTCGATACGAAACGAGAAAAAAATCTCTTTCTGTCTCTTCCTCTCTCTCTCTCTCTCTCTCTTTATCTCTCTCGTCTGCTTGTAAAACGTATGTAATCTCCTTAGCGAGATCAACGGGATAAAGGCATCTCCCTCTGCTAACTCCTTCGGTCAAAAGCAATTCTATTATGAAGAGAATAAAATCACGACTTTGTCTCGAAACGAGTGTTTCTGTATTTTACGTTTTTACTTTACATGTACTTGAGATTTGACATGCATAACTTATATATAAGCTTCTCTTTGTAATTTTAATCCCCTTCACCCTCTTTAAATCCCTTTGGCGATATACATTTTTCTCTCCGCTTTTGCGCGATCATCCTATGTTACTAAAATCAAGAAAATTTCTCCAACAACAATGACCATAAAATTGTAATATAAAAACGACATAAAAAATATGTTTCAAAGTGAAATATATTTTAGACGTGACATACAAAGAGGGGTTGAAGAACACGGCTAAAGTCACGTGGAAAGGCATGCAAATTGATTTTAATTACATCCTCTTTCTCTCTCTCTCTCTCTCTTCGGACCGATTAAATGAGAATCGTAAAGTCCGAGCGATCGGAATTTCTCTTTGTGCTCTAAGATACTCTTCGGGTTCGGCGTTTCGATAACTGATTCCCAAAGCACGGCAAAGCTTTGAGTAATTAAGCTAATACAGCGAACTATCGACGGCTGCGAAGAGCCTCGCGAACTGTTCCAAAGCTCACTTAATTTAACGCGGAGAAAAGCAAGCTTTTTTTTTTACGGCGATAATTAATCGTGACGTAATCGAGTAATTATTGCACGCGTGCAAATAAAAAAGTTAACAATCCGTCAGATTCGACAAATACAAATCAAGTTTTATTTTTGTTTTTTTTTTTGTTTTTATACAAGACACAAACGTTACGGTAAAAAAAACTTCGATAACGAACGTATGTTTTCTGTCTCAGTTTCGTGCGAAAACGCGAGTCTCTGATTTAGTTCGGTTTTTAGAATTACCGATTATTCGGAAACCATACATGGATTTGATCAGATAACACCCGGATTACACATGTCTCTCCGTATTTAGTAAACAGAGGGGGAAAAGAGTGACGAGATATTGTAATAACATATTCGGTTGTGAGTTTTGTTACTGGGTTTTGCTTTAAAGTCATTTTGTTTGAGAGCGATAGTAATTTTTATAATTCAAGTGTTTTCACCCCAGCGATTTTTAACTTGGAACTAATTAGAGAACAGCGCGCGTGTGTGTGAAATGTTGTTTTAAACTTGAAAAGACGGCGACGCGGAAACATATATGAACTTTTGAAAACGACCTTCGGAGACGATGTTCCGACCACGTGTTTTGGACAGTTCAAACGCATTCAATTAATTTCATTGTAAAAATCGCTAGAGTGAAAAAACTTGAATTGAACAAAAACCATTATCAATTTCAAACAAAATGACTTTTTATACAAAGCAAAATAGTAATAAACTCAATCCGAATATGTTACAATACCTTCTCAATTATTTTCTGTTCCGCTTACTAAATACAAAGAGACATGCGCAATACGGGTATTATTTGATCAAACCACCTATATGACGGTTAATTCGATAAATAGTTTTTTTTTCGATGGCTAAATAAATATTCCAATTAAAAAAACAAAAAAAAAAAAAAACAAAAAAGATAAAAACTCATGATGTTTAGTACGTAAAAAGTTTAATTTTTGCTAAAACACAAATCTCGGAGATAAAATCGGGAAAAAGATATACACGCGTATCGGCAGAAATTTAAGTCCGCAACTGCGGTCGACAGTCGACGAAATTGCAGCTGCGCTGCGAGAGATTTGCATCAATTTATAATAGAATATCCGATATTACAAATCGGATTAATCGATCTGGGCCCTTTTTTCCCCTCCCGCTCCCCCCTTTCTCTTCTGTACACACCAGTCTTCCGGTGGAAGCGCCGTTACACTTAATCGCCTGTCGATTTTTACACTGACTCGGTGTAACCGAATATACGCTGCGCAAAATAAGCTGGCAATTTTCATAATACTTTCATCGTCGAGCGCACGATGTAACACGCCAAATTTTACGAGCAATTTCCGATCGTTCTCGATATTAACAGACCGGTTTTATTATCTTCGCGGGGGAAGTAAATTGTCGCGATGGGAAAACTGCTTCCGTCAGAACCGGTACGCGATGCCAAGATTTTTTTTTTTTTCGTTCTTTTTTTTCATCCTTTCTTTCCACGAAACTTACAGTCGGGAGAGAAACACTTCTTCCCTCATTAATATTAATGTGATTACTTTCTCGATCCAAAAACAAATTTTCAACACTCCTGAAAGTTCTGTTTGTTCTTCGCGAAATTCTTTTATTTTCTGTTATAAATAAGAAAACAGAGATAAGAGATTGCAAATAAACTGCTAATTTAACAAGCGAATATCGATTTTTATATCGATAAAAAGACACCGAAAAGATTCCCAACGCGTCTCATGGAGCGGAATAAACCCAAATTCACTGAAAAATTCTCGGGAAATGTCGCGTCTTTGACGGGTTAAGTACAGAGAGGAAGAAGTGCGAGTAAAGGAAAAGAAAGAGCGCTCCCTGTTTTGTGCACCCGGCACTGAATAAAACGCCCGGCTTTCGCGATTCGACCGGATAAAAGCCTGCCGAACGAGATCTCTATCCGCAAAACGAATCTCGCGAAAACCCGATGAGGGAAGAAAAGACAGGCAGGCAGGCAGGCAGGCAGGCAGGCAGAACGCCTGGTGGGGAATTCCGAGCTTCTTCGAGTGCCTCTCCATCTTGGGAATTTATGCGAGCCTTGGCACCGATTTCCAGAAGCCGCGCGAGTCGGCCAAAGATTGCGCTATCGACGCGGAGCAGACTTCCACGCCCGTGGCACCGACTACCGTTCATCACATTCACCATCCTTCGCGCTGCTGTGAATGCGGACATGTGACGAGTCGATCCGCGAAGAGACTGCAAACTGTCTCACGTCGAAACAATCGAGAACAAGAAATTCGAGAAATAATTGCTTTATTTTCCTTCGTGCTGCTAATGCGCGAGATTTCGAGCAAATAATGTGAATGTTAAAAAAAATATCACCTCTCTTTTCTATTGGGAAATTATTTCGTTTTTGTACAACCGCGTAAAAACAAATTAAAAACAAAATAAATTGTGGCCACGTGTCGTGGTACGCACGAAAAATCATGGCAACACGTCGCGGGAAGCGGGAGAAATCGGCGAATACTCGCGCGAGAGAGCTTGTACCGCTCGCTCGATTTACGAGCAATCGCGGAATAAATCATATCCCTACACTACTACGTACGTACGCCGCCGTTTGCCTTATCGTTATCGCCGATCGACGCGCTCGTACACGATGCAAAAGTTCGCGAAAACTGCTGCCGCGTCGAACTTTTCGAGCACGTTCGATATTACGTCGCGATGCGACGCGCCTCGAACTAGTCCATAACTGTCTGATGCATGTTCGCGCGACAGCTAAACGCCTCGGAGATTGATCTTGTAATAAAAACTTGAAATAAAAAAAAAAAAACAATTTCAAATTAAAATAAAACGTCGCGCACAAATCTCTTCTGGGAAATAATTTACTGACGTTTTGTTGAAGCTTCAGTGAAGTTTCGCTCGTCTGACTAAACGTTCATTGATGAACTTATTTCGCGTGTGGAACAAATTACTTATTAATTAATTATTACTTAATAAGTTTTTGATTATACTGTGTCGAGATAAAACGAGAATCCTTCCTCGAATTGTTGAATCGATTATTCGCGCTCTCTGCGAATAATAAAAATATATTTTCGCGCGTGTCAGAGAGATTCCGATTTCGATTTCCGTAATAAATTAAATTGGTTTCTCATTTTCTGATTGCGAATATCTCTATCTGGCAGGAAATGCGCGAGGCTTTGAGGCACTTTTCGAAAGACACGAGGATATCACGCTTGTAGCGGTAATGAGATACCCACGAGCGATTGTATGCATGGCAACGACATCCTCGAGCTGACGACACAAAGGACGCGCGCGCGAGGAAGATCGATATATCGTTCAACTTAGTTATCTACTTAGTTATCTGCGGGCAAACTCGTTTATACGATGAGAATCTATTCCTCTTCCGTCGTTAACAGTACAACAGCTGTTTTTTTTTTCTTTTTTTTTTTTTTTTTTGCTCGCGTATGTTATCTCGATCTCATTAATTTTTCATTATCTCATCATTCACGTTTTGTCCCTGTTTGTATTTATAAGCACCCGCGTGAGAATCATTTTTTACTTCTGAATAATTAATTTGAAAAGAAAAAACCTTCCTTATTGCCTTGTAGCAATGTGCGAACTCTTGACATTTGCCCCCCTAGCCTACAAATGCATACAGTTATATAACTGTCGGTGCGTTAAAAAATTTATCTCAGGTTTTTCTTCTCCCGCTTGAAGACTGATCCTGTTTGCCGTTAATCGTCGGGAAAATAGCCGTTGATGGCAAACCGAGTGCGGTTGCCACAAAAACCGACCTCGTACTGGGACGGTCAGTCAAGGCTCGCCGCAAAGTCCAAGATCTACGCGATGTTAATTGCGAGCGCAATTAACGAGAAACACGGGCGCGACAAATGCTATCGTTATCGCGAAGACGCTAATATTAGGCTATTTCCGGCGATGAGAAATTCCGAATGCGTCACACTCGAGCGTACACCCTCCGAAGGACGGAGGGCAATGCGACGCGTCGTCACGTTTGGTCGCATCGCGCACCAATTTGTCCGGGTACCTCGATATGCTAATTAGTCGCTTGTGTGTCAATGAGATTCGCGTCAAGCATCGTCGCGCCGTTCCACATTCGCTTCGCGGCGTAGAAACGGCGTTTGATCGAATTCGTCGCGCGTATACCGATCGCGCGGCGGCGTCGTGACAAATAACGCTCCCGATTACCTACCGATCGCGCGCATATAATTTGGCAAACGTTCGCGGAACGAATCCCGTCTCGCGACATTATACACCGCGGAAACATTAATTTGCCCTGACAGATAATTAGCATCTAATTACGCTAGAAATGCATAGCGACGTGCATCGCGAGGGAGAAAGTTCGCGGAGCGGATAAATACAATATTGGCTATTTCTCTGAATATTGATTATTTGCTCGCTCTCGACTGCGACAGGAAAAACGCGGAACTGCGATCTCAGAAGAGAAATCTCAGACGAAATGCCGCGCGAAATGGCGACAGCTTGTTAGCAGCATACACGCGCGCAATTAACGATTAAAAAGAAAAAACGTATCTTTCAAATTAAAATAACGTAATTCGAAAAATAGCTAAATTACGTGTGTGGTAATTCGTAGCGCTCGATAGACAAATTTATCGCTCGTCTAAAGATGGACTTAAGCGTTGGATAATTGACCGTTCGTGCATAAACGCTACGAGGAAGCTGTATCGGGTCGAGGACGACGACATCGACAAGCTCTCCGCCGATGTTCTCTATATAAAACTAATCCCTCTAGATATCGATGCGCCGTCGGCGAACACCTCGTTTCGTACGGGAAAATTACGAGCGATCTAATCGTAGTTTTATCGCGGCGAGAGTAATACGCGACGGCAATTTACGCTTCATCGGCGGCTATAATATAAAACGCGCGGCGGTTGCGCGAGCTGGATGGGTCTATGAGAAACAGAAAGAGAGAGAGGAAAAAAAAAGGCCGATAAATCGATAACAGATCGTTAAATGTAAAATAGAGACGAAATGCCAGAAAATGCATCGTCGTTTCCCACTTTGGTGGATTGCACGTCGGGAAAATCACTTTTGACTGCGAATAAAAGTGCGACCGGCCGTGGTGATTACGCGAGAGTTGAAGAGTTCGATATTATGTTTAATCTGTCGATTGTCGATTGTCGCACGCCGCCGATACACGTTTCGTAACGGCGCGAGTAATAGCCGTTCCACCGAGATCGCTCGGACATTGCCGATTGCGTCGTCGCTGTTGCACAAAACGACCTAAGCTCTTTACATAATTTGCGGTTGTCAATCTTTTATGTAAGAATATACGCAATTAACCCAAAAATCTTTAATTATCGCAATGATATTATAATTTTTAAAAATGCAACATTGAGAAATTTTGTCGATTTGAGACTCTCGCAAGGCTCTTTTTTTTATTAAATTGTTTTATTTAACAAATTTTAATCTCGCAATTTAAAGCTCGACTGCACGAAATGCGAAATGTCTGGGTTCAACCGGCCAAGATGTTTTTTGCAATAGATTTTTTAAATTTCGTAGAAGCATAAAATGCTAATTTATACATTGGAGATGCAAATTAAGCATTTTAGATAAATTTTCGAATCGAAATCAATTCGAAATTCTTCCAGTATATTGTAATTTACACGTTTAAAAATACATTTGCGCGTATATCCAGCACATTCGCTCGTATTGACTTTAAACTGTCCGCTAGTTGTAGTTTATCCAAAGTGTATACGCACTATACGGTAAACCTGTCGCGTGATCGATTATTTGCCACTGTTTGTCATTAACATAATAATAAGCGGTATTTATTGAGCACGAGGTTGCGATAGTACTGAAACGAAATATACACGCTGTTATTTTCTCGTGATACCTAAGCGCGGGATGGGGTATCGTTTAATTATACTTCGAGATTCAATTGTATCTCGAAGTCTGGTATCGAGTCGCACAGTTTGCAAATGCCGGCATTTCAATGTCGATTGAATGATTTCAGAGTTAATATCCGTGAGGAAACTTGTTTCGCTCTGGAGTTGGATCGGAGTTTCGCGCGCTCCCGCCAATGCGGCGGGATTGCTAATTGCATCTGATGCTTTGACGAGGGGAGAAGATTCGAATTCCCATATTTGTCTACAGTTGAGACCAGAGAGTGAACTTGGAGCGCGCGGAGCTTTCAAATGTTGACGAGGTTATAGAATATATTGGCATTCGAGAACGTGTGTTTTTTTTTCAACTAAACTTTTCGCAAAAACAAAAAGTAACTCTCCCGGTGTATAAATATTCATACACTATCTTGTAATGAGATTAGATAAGATTGCTAATTCCATTAATTACTTTCTGCTAAATAGCAAGTGAAAAAAAAATATCGATAATGAAAACGTCTTCACTTTCGAAAGAAAAAAAAATATATGCGCGATTATTACAATTGTTAATCGTCTTTAATCTGTTCATACGTCATTGTATTAATTGTGAAATATAATAGAGACGTCGCGCAGAAAGTCACTCAGCACGTGCGTATTTTCCGTTCAAGAGCGCAAATATTTTAATCGCTTTTATATCTCAAACATTGCGAATCTCCTCGATGTACGAGATACGTGATCCATTAATGGGAAAAGTGTTGTCATAAAACTAAATAAAGAGAGATATTACACGGCGCTTAAGATATCAATGATTAAGCGCTTAATCCGGGGCCGGACATCGAGATATGCGTAATACCTTTTCAATGGTCACCGAATGGCGAATTGTTCGGCAGCTTTGCAGGGATAGCTTACAGTAAATACCACGCATCTGGCTGTAACAGCGGGCTTGTCCCTCCGACCGCGGAGATTTATGGCCGCGCTTTAGATAAACCGGTAAGTTTACAGGACGCTTTATTGCCGGTCTCGTTAAACCTGCGTCTTTGTAGACACAACGCTAATGCGTTATGAATTAGGAGAACGGACGATCCGCTCTTTTCGACAATGAATCGCGCGAGAATATAAAAAATATCATACGAAAAAGCATGTAGTCTTTTTAATAAACAAAAAATACGGACAAAAAGAAAATCGCAAATTTTGCACAATTTTATTTCAATTTTTTTCTTTCTCTTTCTATTTTTGACGCGCACTATCCGAGAGAATTTTAAAAGTATATTAAATTGTATCACTTCTTCCGCGCGCGCGCGCGCACACACACACACATACACACAAAAGGGCGCCGAAATAAAAGTTTCATCTATATTGCAGTCTCTGAAGTTTTTTAATTTGTCGGCAGCGCGAGACGCACAAAGCGCCAATTTGATTTTGTTTGATTCGAACAATGCCGCGCAATAAAACGCGTGTTCTCGAAAAAAAAAAAGAACAAAATTGGCCACTCGCGACGCTTAATCATACATTACACGACGCTGTTGTGTTGCAACAAAAGTGATTACGGTCCGATAAATTAACGATTCTCAAAGCGCGACAAAGCGCATATTGGTGTTCAGTTACGCGCGGATGAACGACCGCGATTTAAATCTCGATTGCGATCAGCGCACGCGAGAGATAGCAGACTTGGTTTTTTTTTTCGCGTTTAACTCTGTGAAATCCGACACGCACGCGGTCCCTTAAACTTTCACTGACAACGCCAATGTCCGGCACGGACGTCGCACAGGACGCGCTGACGCGCGCGCCCGATTATGATAACAGTCCGGCAGCAAACGTGCTGAGATAAGACCATTTCGTACAAACCGAGCTTGCGTGCGCAGTTCTTTTCACGGGATCAGCACGTAGTAAAATGTCCGTCGACATTCGCGTCCGAATATACCTACGTCGCTTTCTGATCTTGCTCGACGCTCTTTCCAACTTCGAGCGTGTACACACGCCCGTTTTTCTTTCGTACAAAACTTTTTCTTTTTATAACGGCACGATGAGATTAAAAAAGAAAAACACAATTTTTATATGTTGCTCGGTAAAAAAAACGTAGCCATGCGGACCGAGAGAACGGGCCGTTACGAAAAGGATTACCCAAGTTGGTAATCTTCTGAAAAGTAGAAGATTGGAAGCGGAGTTAACTTTTAAGAAACCAATTTCTCCGCACGAACGGGATAAAAACGTAACAATTTTTTACGGCGAAAGAAATTACGCCGATAAAATTTATTTCATTTTTTAACGCAACGCGCAACAATTTCAACGCGTCGCACAACAAGAGGAGAGATATTTCAGTTAACAATATTTGTATTATATCTCAAGTCTCGTAAATTCGTCAACGCGATAATTAAGACGGTCTAAGAACAAAAGATCACGCCAGTTTAGTGAGAACTCTCGCGACGGTTCGCGTGAAAGTAAAGCACGCGAGTGCCAACCAGTTTCTCGTTCGAGTTTGTACGGTGACGAGATTACGTATCCGAGCTTGAAAGGAAAACAGAAAGGAAAAAGACTCCCGTTGCGCGGGAGCGTACGTATATGATTCCCTATCACTTTTACGCGCGAGCGTGTGCTTAATGAGTCATGGAGGCGGGCGATTTCTTTTCATATTTGAGAGATAAAAAATCTTATACAAGTGAATTTCTCGGAAATAAGTTTGAAAAATAAGCGTGATTTCTCGCAAATAAATCTGATAATCGCATTTCCTGTGTGAAATAACAACCGTTTTAAATTAGCTAATTAAAATACGCGCGTCGATGATTTTGAGGCGCCGCCGCACAACTATCTGAGAGATAATAACATCGCGAGATACGTTGTAATTTAATTTTCGCAAAGATTGATCGCGCGCGACATGCAGATTTTCGTTGGCCTTTCCACCCCAAAACGACCCCGACATCGTGTATCCCCCGCATACATGCGACCGAACCCCATCGATCTCCGGCTGTGTCTTCCGTTCTGGTGTTGGGCAGGCACTTCGAACAGGGGAATCGCGGATCGGAACAAGCACAGAGCTCTCGCAAACACGTGGTTCGAGATAACGAGAACTCCAATTTCGAGAGTGCAGAGCCTCTCTCCGCTTTCCTCTTTTATTCCGGCTATTCGCGACCTGAATTATTTATCCGGCAGCAACCTTTTTATCGAGGCCCGCAACGGAGTTCGCGCAAACACACACACACACACAAGAGCGGCACGACAAGAGTTCTTCGAGTCGATCGATTCCGCGCGGGAGGAATGAAACGCGAGACGAGAGTCTCTCTCTCTTTCTCGGCTCTTAGAAACGTGCAGAATTTTCTCTTTTTCGCGCTCGGTAAAAGGGTTGGAGCATGGGGGCAACGCGCCGCAACTTCGAGAGGGCGAGAAAGCATCCGCTGATGCTTCCGGAGTGAAGAGAGATCGCCTCGTTGCGCGCCCGGAAAGGCCCGTCGAGAGTGAAACGCCGAAACGCTCGTGGTTGCATATCGACGTTATACAGAGAACGAGGTGAAAGTCATTTTCAGGGAGTCACGTTTTATATATACACACACGCACTCGCCTCTCGCGAACCGAACGAGAACGCTCTCGATCTCGACCGGCTCGCGGCGTGAAAAATGCACAACCGCCGCGCACGCGATTGTGGGTTAGACGCGCGCGCTAATTGAATCGCGGATTAACACACGCGCGCAATTTATAGTTGCGAGGAACATCGAGAGAGAAACAATCTCTTTAGTTCGATGTGCGATTATACATCGAACAACGCGCTTTAGTTGCGCAATTAGCCCGTATATCTGTACGGCCTTTGCCACCACACGATCGTTTTAATACATTTTGGATTCGGCGATATCGCGCGGAAAAATATCGATATTTTTGCTCGCTTAATGCGCGGCACAAGTGGGAGATATACATTTTACGCGACTTTTGCCGCAATATCTTGTTTTAACGAAATTTGTTGGCGTTTTTAATTGGATTAAAGGACATCTCTTTCTCTCTCTCGCTTTGTTATTTCTACGGTATTAATAAATGTGCACAAAGGTGACGCACGCATTCGTGTATTTTCTCATTTATTCGAAATCGCAAGCGGGGTGACATTAACGTGTCATTCTCATTAGCGACAATAATTAAAAATAATTAAACCGACCGATCTTTATTAATGCGAAATATCGAGTAAAATCAGCAAGGCTGTAGTCCAAACTGTAGAATCACGAAGTGTGTGTGTGTGTGTGTACATTTTTTGAAAATTAATTTCTATTAAGTACTTCATTACATGTTCTTCGAACGCTTCGGCGATTCTTTTTTTTTTTTTTCTTCTTGTCGTGAGAACAATAGTCCGTGAGAATTCTTATGCAAAGGAAGTGTGGATCCCTGTGTGTGAGATAATGATTACGTGACGGCTGTGCTCAGGTGCCATAATTATGCTAAATGTTCTAAATACCAGGTATAATTAAAAGGCGCAGTCAAAGGCGCGGACGGACACGCTCCTCGTTCGGTGCGCCTTGAATTTCAAACGACCTCGTAATACGCCTCGTAAATGGGGAGAAAAGATCCGGGGGGACTATTCAAGTAGATTTTTACCCTCACCTCCCCCCTGCGATCAAACTCTTGACCGGAATTTCCTTCCGGATTCTTTGTGACGGCAGCTTTCGCGCTGCTCCTTTTAACGTGCTTCGACATCGACAAAAAAGCTTGAAAAATATTTGTTACATAGAATTTATTCTCTTCTCGATTTTTGTTATCATATATATATATACATATAGTTTCTGGTGTAAAAACGGATAAAACTCGGAAGCAATGTTTTAAATATCAAAAAAAATCGCGCGGAGAACAGCGCGATTGAATTATTATTTTTATTTTCATTTGCCAGTCAATTTGCGTCCGAAATCGCGTTTCAACAACGCGCGGTCAAAAAGGGACACGATTTTTCGCAAGTGCGTCCGACAGTTCTCCGTATTGTGCGCCGATAAACACGCGCGCAATAACGCGCGTACGAGAGAGAGCTTAGGAGAGAAATTGCCGCGCCCGCCTTCCTCTTCGCGCGTTCTCTTTCTCACCCATCCGTAATCCGCGGCATTTATCTCGGGACGCGCAACGTGTGTTGCGCGCGGAAATAATGGAGAGTAATACTAGTTTAATAAATAAGCCGGGTTTAATGTACGCCCGAAATACACAACTAAGTACGTGGAGGGTTTCGCGCGAACGGATGCAGCAGCGGATGTAATCCAGTTATTTCGTAACGCGCCGCGGGAGAGACAAGCCTTTCGAAAATTGTTCGACGAGTAAGCGGATCACAATAATACGTGGCAAATCGAGTAATATATCGATATGTTCTTCATACGAGAAACTTTAAATTTACATGTATAAAATTAATATACACAGACGCCACACGCGTGTCAAGCGAAAAAATTTATAAATTGTTTTCAAAATAATTAAATTTGAGAAAGAGAGAGAGAGAGACACGAATATAACTTTGATATCACAATGTACTTAAAAGAACTTATAAAGCTCGTAAAAATGTTCAAATATTAGAGTCGATGCGAGCCAATATGTCGGATTGTACGTGCAAATATTTTTGTAATTTTTTTAACGTGTGCGTAAACAAGCATGTACATGGAAATTCGAATTAAATTCAATTCGAAACTTTATATCATGACGCTTCGTTTGCATCTCATATATGTAAAATATCCAATTTAACACCTTATAAAATTTAAAAATTCCTTTGCGAAAAAGACACCTCAGGAGTCTCAACCCGCCGGATCTCTTTCGCGCGCAAACGCCTTGCAAATTCGACCATCAAGACTATGAGATGCAAATCAAACATCCTATATAAATTTTGTTTTTTAATTGAATTCAATTTAAATCTCCTAGTGTATTAATTTACATGTTTAAAAAAATATTTGCACGTACATTCGGCATATTTTGACTCGTATCGACTCTAATACTTAGTTGATTAATTTACTTGCTGCAATTAAGAAAGAAAATACAATTACTAAAAAAAACTTCCATATACAACTGATGAAAAACAGATAATGTCAATGTAGAACACATTATAAGGACAAATGTCCCGTGCTGGCGATTGCGCTCGCATTTTCTTTTCGTTCAAACCGCCACACACAGAAAGGGAATGCAAATCTAGATAAACTTGGTTATATCGTGAAACAGTCACCGTATCGGTATTCGATTAGTGTTTATTCCCTCTGAGTGATACCGGTTATCCTTGAGACTTAGAAACGGAAAGAAAACAGTGTCACAGATAGATTGACCGTAAACTTTGTAATCGCCGGCAAGAGTCGAATTCCGTGAAGTATCTTCCGCTCGCGGAGCGAATCGACAAGCGAGACTCTGTTCCCGATACCGTATCGCGCGCGACTATCTACAACAACTGTCGTAAACGTAAATTCGTGAGGAGGGTAAATGTTCCCTGAAAATAGCACAGCGCGGTCTCTCAGCGCGTTGTGCATTTTAGTCGACACGCGGTATATATATTCCGGCGAGCGGACAATAAAGTCAAGCGCGGAACACACTCTACGGTGTGCAAAGATCGCTCTCGAACTGTATATCCGCGCGATGACAATCACTCAACGGCAATCAACGCACGTTTGTCGTGACATCGCGTCGTTTGAAAATGTTTTCGAAGAATATTTATTCGCGAACAAATGAAATTCGTTCGAAAGTCCGGATACTTTCACTCGTTCCATTGCCGGTTCCACTTTATTCGTTAATGAGGTAAAAGATATCGAGATTATACAGCAAAGAAAGTTGCTATTATTCTCACCGTGCGCTTTCGTTTCGTTTTTTTTTTTTTTTGTTTTTAAGTCTTTACAGTTTAGCCTATCGATTTAATTCTTGTCGACGATGTCTCTTCGCCGGACAAAATGTTCAAAAATGCGCGCGTGATAAAATGCAAGTTGAACCACCGAAATTTTCGTCGAAAATAAAGCCGCGATACGCGTGCACACACGCGAGCGCGAGATCACAAAAGTGCGCAAAAGTGCGCCTGTGTGACGACATCGTCCACGCTGAATGAACACGGTAAATGTCCGACCGACGCGGTCGGAAGAGACGACAACCACGGACACCGTTCAATCTCTGCGCGTTCTCTAGTGTGTGTGTGTGTGATATTTTTCGAAATTACCGTATTCGAACGCGAATACCGTCCGTCCGTGGGGTACGCGCTCGGATGCGTCCGGTGGGGCGAGAACGTCTGGTCGCGACATTACCAGGAACCGCGTCAAAAGAAGAATCGGTTACGACGAGATAGCGAAAAGACAAAAAGGAAATTGTATGTGCGAGTAAGTAAAGATATGTGTGTGTATGAGTATATAAAAAAGAGCAAGCGAATACAAGAGAGAAAGGGAAGAAGGTAAGTGAATGAACTGCCGAGCGAGTGTACTCTCGAGTATGTATGAGCGAGCGAGAAAGTAAATGTAGGTATATATGTACGCGCACTTGTGTATGCGCGTCTGCGGGTGCAGCAAGAAGAGCTAAAAAAAAAAAAAAAGAGAAAAAGGAGTGCAGACACTCGAGCGAGAGCTGCGAGAGGCAAGCAAGAGACGAGAGGATAAGTGGCGAGCGGTATAGTGCGATGAGTGCTAGACAGTGGGTCCCCGTGGTGACTTTTGTTTTTGTTTCCGAGAGAACGGAAGACGGCGCGAGAAGGATCTCTTTTTCTCGACAACGGTACAATTCCCCCGTTAAACGGCCCCCCCGGCGATACCGGTTCTTCTCCCGTATACGGGAGTAAGCAAAACCAGGCCCTCGAACGGTTTCACGCAATGACGAGAAAGAGAGAGAGAGAGAGATACGCGCAACTTCGATAACTGGACTACACGATATCGCGTTGTCGCGCGCGTCGATTCACGCAACCGAGTCGATATGACGCACAGCACGCTAAGCGTTTCCGGTAAAAATTCAGATAAAAAGCTTTATCGGAACGCGTATCGAGAATTTAATGACGTTTATTTGCGGACTACACGAGTAGTTACACTGATACGCATTGGTGAATGGGGAATCGGGTAGTTTTAAAATAAACTCGGAGAGAGTTCGATAATAATTAATCCGAGATAGCAGATAATTAATTCGAACACAATAACAAATATTAATTCGTTAAATATTTTAATACAAAATATATCGATGGTTATTAATACTTGCTCGCGATATTCCCGCGATATTCGCTTTTAGCGCGAGATCGTTAGCAAAAATGTGTAAAAGAAAAAGATGAAATTCTCTTAGCGTCGCCAACGTTTGTCCATTTTTTTGATAAATAATTATTCCACTCGATTTGCATTCGATTTAAATAATCAATAATTTTTTTTCTTTTTGAAAATCACACCTCCCCCGTGCGATGCGAAAATAGAAACGCGCCGCGTTTCTATAACACTAACAGCGAAATTTCCATCGCGCAAAGCTTACGTGACTTGTGAGTCAAATTGATCGATCACCGATCGGTGCATCATAATTAATTGTTTAGACGCGTCATGGCGCATTTGCGCATTATACACGGCATACGTGCGCCGACATCGCGACGGCCAAATCACGCGTCAATTAGGCAAACAAACGCGACACGTTCGCCTCGTCGATCATCGCAAACGCGCGGGCGTTCTTAACGCTAAGCTCCTCCCCCCTCTCCCCCCAACAATGACACACGCGCATATTCTACTTGAGCGCGCTAATATACAAAGACCCTTATAGCGTGGTATTCCACGCGATTAGCATTAAATTTCAGCAGCAACCCCGGCGCAAATTTCGGGATCGCGATCTACTTCCTTGAAGTGAATCAGAACCGATACACGTAGACAGTCGCTTAACAAGGATTACAATTTCCTTGTTAAGCTAATTGCGAACTGATATTCTGCCAAAAAAACTTACTTTTTTAATTTCATTCGCGTTTCTTTCTCAACAGTTCGAGGAGAAAAAAAACAGTGCAATTGAGTCTGCAGCGCTCAACGACGCGTTCACAAATATTTGAGAAATTAAAATTAATTTAAAATACGTATTATTTCGCGGCTCGACACACAAACCACACAGCAAACTCCGTGTGAATATTACATGAAAAGAGCAATCAAATATTCAGTTGCCGAATAATTAACAGTTTAAGCGAATAATCACGACTGGCCCGCAAACGCGAATGGTATAGAATTAAATAATGCATGTACGTATATACGTGAGCGAGGAAGGGGAAAGGAGAGGGGGGAGAATGTGAATAGATTTTCAAATATTCGATTCCGTCGGTCGGGATCACCTTTCAATTTGAAAGATTGATTGCGATGCATTTTGCAGTCGACTTGTTTATCGAAGACGATCCCGGAGAGAGTGTTATGCGAAAAATATCGGAATGCATAATTCAGCGTACCGCCGCGGGCTTTTAAATATACATGAAGTACGTGATTTTGGCCGTAACGTAAGTTATACTTTCGGTGAGACTTTGACACTTTCGCGCGCAATTTGCATTCGCGAATTTGCATCAGAAGCACGATTTCCCTTGCGAATTAGCTGCGAAACTGCGTCTTGTACTAAGAACACACCTCGGCGTTTCAGACACTGACGCGAAACCACATTCACATACATACACACACACAATACCGCGTAAAATCCCGTCGTACGATGCACGCGATGCAATCGCGCGCGTTTCAGTATAATATCATTCAATAAATATCCCGAATATCGAGCCGGAGCCTAAACCTGATCCTTAACTGCGTCGCAGCGCGTGACTGATTTATTATGACGCAAACCCGAGATATACCGGGTGTCACAAGCGTATCGCGCAAATTTCCAGTTGCGGATCTGATAGCGAATTTAAAATTCGCATTTAACGTCCGTGAAACTGTTAAAATCAAAAATCTCTTTTGCCTTTGAAACTGTTTTCACAACGAATAATACACGTTATTAATGAAGCTTGACATTTATAAACGTCAAGCTATTAATGTCAAACTGATATTAAACTTCTACGGGGAAAAGTCTCGTTATTTTTTTTTTTTTATATATTTAAACTATCATATATTTCAACTTCGTTAAATTTGCATAAAAATATACCAGTCACACGTCAAATAATGTTTATTTGATCATTATTTTCGCGTTGGTCGAATTTCAAAAGCTCGAGAAAAATTAAATGAAAGACAGATATAAAATATATCTGTCTGTTTATATAAAATTTGTATAAAATATAATATCTGTAAAAAAAACTAATCGATTCTAAAAATGTCGTCAGAGAATATATGCAACTCGAACGATAATACAATGGAATTCTATCCGATGCTGTACACAACCGCGGAGAAGAGAATTCGAAGCTGCATATCCTTTGCATTTTAATACTTAGTATCGCATATCCCCCGGGGATAAATAAAGATTCTTGCGTAAGCGGTTTATGTACATTTTGTACTTGTTTTCACTGTTTTCTTTTTAAACAGAAAATGTTCTGTTGTCGCTAGAGTTTTATACATGTGAAACCAGACAGCAGGAAAAATCAGAAGAACTGCGCGCGTCTTAAGAAAATAATAATAATAATAATAACACACACACACACACACAAAACTGTGTTCTATTTGCTTTCGAATTCGACCGCGAATTCTCTCAACGGAATTTTTCAAGCACTGTACGTGTAGGTACAGTGGCGCTAATTTGTTCAATTCCGCATAAAAGCTAAACAAGACCGGATCAACAGCGTGAAAATACGGAACGACGAGAGAGGATGAAGGTTGGAAAAATATACTGATCTCAACCAGAAATCGAGAGGTTTTCGCGCGGGCGCGCGCGCCCGCGCTCGCAAACGTCCGACGGTATCAGGGTAAGAACGAGCGACGCGGAAGGAAACTGATTTTCCACGGTCTGCCGGGGTGAAACGATTCGCGGAAATTGTGGTAACGGGTATAAAGCCGACAACAGGTAAAGCCTCCGTCATGCGTCACGGCGTATCTGGAACTGAGAAGCGCGTCCCTTCAAAACGAACCGCGGCTCCACGATCCTCCTTTCGTCCCCGGTGTAAAAATATTTATTTTTAAACCCCGACCGATCCTTCATCCGCAACGCCGAGCGTCATTGGTCGGAAAATATTTCATCTCGCGCGGAATTTTTTTCCCTTCGAGCCAACTAGAAATTCGAGCACTCATTGCATTAACCTCTTTTCTCACCGAAAGCATGTTGTGCGCGTGACCGGCTATCCGAGGGTGCCACCGAGGGTTGCATCTATGTGAGGGTGGGAAATCGAAGTAAAATTGTATTTTTTTATTATAGTTGTATATACAATTATCTCTCTCTTAACAAGAGAGAAAATTCTCTTAATTGTAAAATAAATATCTATAAAATAGCGAACACACACTCAATGTTTTTATGTCACATTTTTCCGAGTATCACCTGGATTTTTAGAGATTCAAATAATTTTATCAGTTATATTCAGAGAGAATATTTCATCATAATCTCAAAAGCGATCGTAAAGCAGTTTTCCCAGAGAAAGGTGAGGGGCGGGCGTCCGCGAGTAGTTCGCTCGCTCGCTCGTCGTTTTGAAAAATATATAACATAACTCGGCTGTGTGTTGCACTACAAGAGAGTACATAAGCGCCACATCACGTAGGCGTGGAAGTATAAATGACGGGGAATAAGTACAGGATGTTTCACGCAAGAGAGTTATACGTATCTTAATATTGTATTAGTGCAGCGTATTGTTCCAAGCCCCGGCCAAGCTCAACTTTATCCTTGAGAATTTCCGTTTCTTGAGAGAAAATTATGGCGGTATTTCAGCATCTCATCAAGTAACATTGAAACTTAGATCTTAATAAAACTTTAGACGTTTGCGAGAAAGTCAAATTTAAACTGAATTTAGCAATTTCTGCTCGAAACATCAGCACAGAAGCAATTCCAGACGTCGTCATTGCAAAACTTAAAAATATCACAAAGAAAATTCCGATTCTGTTGTGTTATTTGTAATTAATTTGTAAAACAAAACTCGTTTCGCTTGCTTCCTTTTCTCAATTTGCGACACTTCTGAGCGTCTCGCCCGATCAATTAGTTTCCAATTAATCTCCCGTCAATCTGCTTTATAAAATCCACTCAGCGCAAAACTCGTGTAAAACGAATCGTGTCAGCGGTATATAAAATATACATAAATATATTCCTTATTTGAAAGATCTCGTACATAAACTGACGACTCGAGTGCGGTTATACACGTGGGAAAATCTTGCGCTTGTACGAAATCCTTTCTCCGCGCGAGTGGCCTCGCTTTAACGCCGCGTGTCGGGCAAAAAACATTTCTGGAGCAGACGAGCGAACTCCCTTCGCGATACGTGCCTGCTACTTATTCACCGTCACCGATCAGAAAGCGCAACGTCTGAGATCATAATTGCCTTCATCGTTCATAATGTCGTGCGATCGTAACCGACCCGGCACGTCGAGAGAGTTCGAGTTCGGGTCACCTTCTCGAAGGAGAAGGGCGGTTCGACACGACTGGGTTTGGCACGAGGGGGAAACAGAAACCGTTGAATATAAACCGTGTTATACAGAGACCCGCAGTCAATTCCGGCGAGCTTAATTGCCTGTCTTGCGAAACGATTGATATCCCCGGCGCAGTTTGATTTCGTGATTTTACAACACTACGGCGGGCGTGTTAATAGCGTTGGTTCCCCCCGTTCCCCTCGCGCTCGATTCTTTCCAATTTTTCGTCCAAGTTCTCGAGCTCGCTCGAGTTCAACGCGAGCTTAGTTTTCAATTAAGTATTTTTTTTAATACAAAAATGGATGTTTGTTTTCCCTATAAGTAGACTTTTTTCACCAAGATAGATTTCATCTAAAAAAAAATTGATGTAAATATGTATAGACGTAGATAAGTTTTTAACGAGACCGAAAATCGCAGCGATTCGAAACGCGGCGTGTGTGCGACGACGAGAAAATTCACGGTTGACGGAAGATCGCGATGCAAGATGCAAGGTGCATGCGCTTAATTTTCGAGGAGACGGAGGAAGAGGCTGGCGCGTGATACTAGCGCCAGCTCGCCGCAGAGTTTCCGGGAAGAGTAATCACGTTACTAACCCGACGTAAATTCCGGCGAACCTAAAGCGCGCTTCTCGCTCCTTCGCGAAACGTAACAGGTACAGCGAGAAATTTGATACTCGCGATTACGAACGAGAGAGAGAGAGAGAGAGAGAGAGAGAGAGCGGAGGATGAAGCCTCGGCCTCACGGCGAACGGGGATAATCAATTGGCTTAACCGCGCGCCGAAACTCGATTCCGCGCGCCGCACACGTCGCGTCGATTCCCGGATCTGTGTACATTTTACTTTCTCGGACTATTCCCGAACGGCGTGTTCCCTCACACCGTGAACGTCCAATTTGTCCTATCCGCCGCCGTTTGCCTCCGCCTGACTCGAGAGAGCGAAGGCGGTTTGACCGAGTTGGACGAAACTTATTATCGAAGTAGGAAATGAGGTGGAAACTTTGTTAACGCCCTTATGAGCGAAATTTCGCAGGCTCCAATTTATCGAGTTCGTTGTTATCAAGTTATTCGCCTGCGGACTCGTGTCAATCTGGCAGGGATCTCGCGCATTATCGTAAGCCGCTGCGCGACAACACTAATGGATCCCCCGAAACTCCCCCTCCGGTCTCGTAATCCGAAATACGTTACTTTTCAATTCGCAATTTTACGATTCTCTCGTTGCAAATGTATTCTCGCGCAAAACACAAAACACATTACAACGAAAGAGAAAAGTGTTTCGAGAACATTTTTACATCTCTCTCGTAACTAACAATGACAGTTTTTTGACATTTCTCGTAACTAACGATGATATTTATGTCACTTTTCCGCTTAATTAACACCTGAATTAACGAGCCGACTTCGCGCATATTGACATTTCGCGCGGCACCTGTAATAAGATTTTACGCGATTTTCCAGCACCTGTCTGGTCCCGCGTCGATGCGTTCCGCAAAATACCCCCGGCGCTGTTGCCGACGGGTTCTCGCCGCTTTACATAATGACCGGATTTCGCAAATTTGCATGCACCCTCCCCCTCCCCCTCACTTCTCCCCCGTCCCTTTTCATCGCTCGGACGCGGCAAATATTATGAGGCCGCGCGGCGAGCGATTATCGGAACGCGAGAGTTTAACATTTTGTCATACAATGGCGCGGCACAGTTCGGCAGGACTTCTTTCCGCCTGTCGCTCAAGCGATGTCACCACGCCGCTAAAACACACGGTCAGCCGCGCTCTCTGTCATCTCATCAATTCTACCCACATTGTGCGATAAAAACAAGCTCTAAAAGTGCTGAACTTTAAACTAAATTTGTGAAACAATAATCGATCTAAAAAGACAGATGAGAGGTCGTCAAATTTACTTTTTCTGTCTATACAATTTTATGACAAGCCATGAGGGCAGGTTTAAAAATGCAGAAGGCAGATAAACATGTTGCAAATTTGATTTTTGTCTAAATTTAACTTTACCGCAGTTGTTCAAGCACTCGTTTCGCTCGTTCGATTGCGAGGAATCTCGCGAATTCGGTCGCGACAATTGCGCGCTAATGCGCAATAAATTATTAAAAGAAAAAAGCGAATTCCTCATTCGCGATGGAAGAAAAACGTAGTTTCCGGCACGTGGTGCGCGACGCATCTGTTCTCGGAGCGCGATAGTTTCTGCGATTTTTCCGTCGCGCTATTCCACCAACCTTCCACTCTTCTCGCGGTGGTCACATTTTTCCAACAACGAGCGCTAAAATTTTTATCTTGTCGGGAGATATGACGTACGGGACAGCAAAGCCCCTCTTTCACCCGCCGTTTTATCCCCGGCGTCGCACTCTTTTCCACCCATCGTCACGAGCCACCCTCCACTCGTCGTTCTACCACTCTACGTCAACCCTTCGCCGGTTGGTTTCGCGGTGCGGACGGGAAAGGGCGGAAATGCAAGAGAGGGCGTAAAAAAAAAAAAAAAAAAAAAAGGGCGTGATAAAAGTTTATTACCGGAACCTGACGAATATAGCCGATGTGTGCACTGGATACATGACGATCGTTGCATCATCCGACCATCTTTTTCAACCCTTGCCCTCGTTCTTCATAAAGTTTCTTTTTTTTTTTTTTTTTTCATATAGAAAATCTCTCGTAAAACAAAAGGTGGTGGAAGACAAAAGAACGACACTCGAGAAACGTCGACTGTTATCTTCGCGCGGTAACGGCTCCCAGGATGTTTGCCGTGTCGACGATGCTTCAGGTTCAACCTGAAGTAAAAGAGAACAACAAGAGAGCCCCCGCCCGTCTCCCGTGTCAACGGTCGTGCGCGAATAAGACGTCGCGAAAACAAAATATATAACGTGGTTTTCTATCATAAATAATTGGTTTGTGACAATTTGCGAAGATGGTGTGTGCGAAACAATTCCCCCTCCTCTGGTTGCGACAGTAAGTACTTCCGTCGTTTATCACGAGCCTTCTAATTTTATGAACCGAGTAATTAATCGCGCGTGTTTTTTTAAAACGCGGTTTCGCAAACTGGAAATGCATATATATATATATAGTTAAATCCCGCATTATTAATGCGCAAACATTTTAAAACTTTCCCAATGAATTATGAAAAAAGTTTTTTATCAAACTTTACTGCTTGTGAGAATATATTCGAGATGTTTTTTCTTTTTTTCTCTTTTTTTTTTTTTAATTCAACAACAAAGGCGAGTCTTACACGCGCGTTAAACTGTTTCAGAGTATTTTGACGTTCACTCGGCTCTCTATAAAAACACGTCGCATATTACGTACAGCTTGTAACAATGTTATTGCTCACACAGAGAAAGAGGTGTAAGTTCTAACAAAGAGACACATAATTCTCTATTCCTCCGCGCTTCCTTTTATCATATTTCCAGCGCTTAATTTTCTTTCTCTTTCTCTTTCTCTCGTAAATTCCATACCGCCGTAATTTATCCGGTTTGCGCAAATTCCACACTTTCAGTGTGGAATTCAGACATTCGACATAAAACCGGTTGAAAACTCGCGCTTTGTCGCTCATCTTATCGGTCGAGATCGACAATATCGCTGACGGACTCGCGTAATCCCGCACCGTGGAAAATTTCCCCTACGTTTTTACGCACGGCATTCAACTCGCGATGAAGGAATCAAATTTTACAAGCGCGTCGTCAAATCCAAGATCGCGATCCTCGGAATGCCGAGACGCGCAGAAGACATGGCGGGACATATCTAATTTCTCGGTGAACAGACGGAAATGTGAAACGTTTATTCTTCGCGATAATTAGAAAATTGCGAAGACGCGGGAATATGTCGAAAGAGAAAAACAACGGCGTGAGTTATTTCCGCGACACGTGCGACTAAACAACGTCACTCTGCACAGCGTATAAATTTTTAAAGTGACACAGTCGTTACTCTCGAGTCTTAAAAGGATGAGAAATTTTCTCCTCAAAATTCAGGAGAAAAAAATTTACTTGAAACAGATGCAGTAGAATTCCAGTAGTTTCGAGCGCGTGGCACCGATTCTTTCGAAAATTCAAAATTATTTTCTTCCCCTTCCAATTAGCGATCGATTGGTAGCAAGAAACGAAAGGTACGTTTCTCTTTCTCCCAGATTCTTAGAGTGGAGATAGATGAGCACTTATACGAGTTTTGCAGTCACTCAAAAGAACATCGGAGAATTATTAATAAAAGAGAAATGGAAATTGTGATGTTAAAAATTACACCGGAGTTCTACCGTAGACATGTACTGAAAAACATGGATTTTTAGCTTAATATACAGCGGAGAAATAAATATTGAATTAAATGCACCGCCTTTAATCTTCATCAAAGCTAATGAGATCAACTTCATAATGTAATTTATCTCAATTCATTCCCGCGTTCATATTGTGCATTACTGTTGAACTTGAGAAATCGGACTACACATTTTCCCAGGGTGAATTTATCTCAGAAACAAATTTCGAAACAACGTTTCTATACTTATATATAACGGCCGACGCTACTCGTTTAGCCGGCGCACGTCGCGAACAATATAAACGAGTACTTAGCGTGCGATCGGGCTGTACGAAACGAACGAGTATTTAGCGTGTGCGATGCCTCTGTCGCGCCCGCTGTTGCCTGACCGCGATGCACCGGGATATACAATCGCCTTATCAACCGCCTTATCAACGGTATAAAACCGTCCGCGCTTCCTGTATTCCCCAGATAGACAACGGCGGTGTACGGCGGCAACGGCGGTAGTTTGCAAAACGAAACTGGAGCGAAACGCGTTAGCAATCTCTCGCTCTCTCCTCCCACACATTGTTGCAAAGTTATCGGAGTCGCATTCGTTAGCCGTCGATCAACACGGTCAACACGCTGTCGACACGCGAGGCGATTACGTTATACAGGATGCTTTCGCGCACAATTAAAGTCTTATCTTCCGAGCGTGTGTACACTGAGAAAAAAAAGTAGTTGGATGGAAAAAAATATACATTGATTCAACGAAATGTCTCATTACGGAGTGCCATCGAAATATATA